>JABCKL010016751.1:0-83744 GCA_018851305.1 Calocybe cyanea
TCTCCGAAAACATTGGCCTGATTCCAGCGATAGCAACTGTGGCCTATCGCTCTTTTCTGGGGATGTCTTCTCTCCATCAGTAGAGAGTTCAGTCTCCCGTGGCAGCCACATGGTAAGCCCACCGGGCTATCTATCAAGACGATTATTCACATTTGACATGGACGCAGGTACCCGTTATGAATATGCTCGCCCCAGATGTGTCCTTGACAGGTCAGTGAACGATGAGCGCACCGACTGTCCATACCATCTCACACACAAAGCGTAGGCAATCATGACTTTGATTTTGGTGAGACTAATCCCTTGGTGAACTGATCATGGTCAAACTGCTTGATCAGGGTACCCTCATTTATCAAAGCTGGTACAGGACACAAAATTTGTGAGATACAAGTCAGAGAAATTGTGCAAACCTTCCTTACGAACCTTTCCTCTTTTAAGCCATGGGTCCTCAGCAATATTATAGATTCCGAAACTTCTCGCACACCGCAAAATCTTCACGAATTTCAAGTCCTTGAAAGAGGAGGACTGCGAATCGGAATCATTGGGCTTGTTGAGGAGTTTGTATCCCAACTACTATAACCATGATTCATCGATTATCAAACGCCTTCAATAGAGAGTGGATTGAGACTGTTGCAACCTGGCCCTCCAATTTCAAGTACAGAGACATGACAGAAACTGGCATGACACTATCCAGAAGCCTGCGGGATCCACAAGGGAATTATCGATGTGATTTAATCATAGCGTTGACTCACTCTCGGTAAGCAGAGCTAGCAAGATGATTGTCGGGAGGGAAAATGGAGCTGATCTTTTTAGACTTCCCAACGTATGCGTTCTTTGCGTGAAATCTTAATATTTTTCTAAATGCAATTGTACCAGGATGTATCTCTTGCTAAAAACTTGCTCGCACTGTCTCCATCAGCCCAAAAAAGTGACACTATATTGAACTCTCATGGTGTTGACCTGTTACTAGGAGGGCATGACCACCTCTACTTCGTTAGCAGAGGAGTCACATCATGGGAGGGTTACGATGTCACTCAGAGCGTGTTAGGCGCCGAGGAAGATCATGGTGATGTCTTGGTCGTGAAGAGTGGAACAGACTTTCGTGAATTAAGTGAGTTAAACCTAGAGCTTGAAAAGACGCCTCCCGGCAGCATCAGAAGCACATTTATCAAGCGCATCACTGGTAAGTAAGCTTTTCGGGAGAATATCTGGTCGGTATGGCTCATCAATGCAGGGAAAAGACACGTAGTCAAGCCAGAGTCCACCTCTTCTGAGCCCATGCAAAAGTTACTAAAGAATCTACTCTCGTCCGTTTCGGACACACTAAACGCGCCTGTTTGTCAAGTCGCCGACGTCCTTGATTGTCGTTCACAACTGATTCGCACCACCGAGGTATTTCGGTTTGTCGTTGTCGAGCCCAACGCTGATTGATGTCTAGTCGGCTGCGAGTAACTGGTTCGCGGACGTGATTAGACATGCTTATGACGACGCCCTTTGCTTAAAAGGATGTGGTGGATCTGACGGCGTCTTTATATGCGCAGGCACTTTCCGCGGTGACTCGGTTTACGGGCCAGGTCTGTACAGCCTTTTCTTCACTGGGCGGATCTGATCAGGCCAAGGCATTTTGACATTGGGAAACATTCTTGAAATATTACCATTTGAGGATCCAATTGTTGTTCTAGAGCTCGACGGCGCCTCTATATGGGATGCCTTAGAATCCTCACTATCAACATGGCCAGCACAAGAAGGGTAAGGTTAGCCTTCGTCAACAATGATATCCGTGTAAAATTCCAGCCAAACCTAGTCGTTTTCCATCTATATCTGGCTTTCAAGTATCCTGGAATTCTCACCGAAAGCCGGGGAACCGTGTTATGGGCGTGTGGCTTTTACACGAGAGAGATACAAGCGACGATGAAGACTTCGACGGTGACAAATCGAACTCCAGAGTCGTCGACTTGGAAGTAATACCAAAAACAACGGGTGGCAGAAAGTATAATATCGTTACCCGAGAGTATATGGCTAAAGGCCATGATGGTTATATAGCTTTCAAGGGAAAACCCTTCCTCATTAGTGACGAGAATGGTCATCTTATGAGCAGCATTGTTCGCAAGTACCTTCTGGGTAAGTCACGGCAGACATGAGTTCCGCAGCTTTAAAGAAGTTTTATTTAGGCTCGCACTTCGTAAACAAAATGGCAAGCTTCATGGTTCAAGGTGGTCTAAGTGCTTTGCATCCCAGCACGGAGACAGTCATTTCCCGTGAAGTAATGGAACGGCGTAAATTGCAAGAACGAGCACAGTCGAAGGCTGTCCAACACTGGAAACGTGCTGCAGCCGCAGCTCTTCAATGGACAAGTAAAACTCGCTCACACTATCAAGACAGACTGAACGTGTGCGCAACAGAGCATATGAGCGTAGTAGACCCGTTTGATGGTGGAGCAATTCGCGCCGGTCGGAACAGAGAAGCACAAAACGTTATCGACAAGCAGGACTTGCTAATCATTAGGCCAGAGATTGACGGGAGGCTAAGAGACGAGGCTAGAAACTAATCTGAGGAAGTAATTCAGGAAAAATCGTCGACTCTCCGAACGCAGTATCACAATGGGACTTTACCAATGCAATCTGAAGTTCTGAGATGGAAAGTAGGTACGCCTCATCGATAGCCATCATGAAATAGTGATTTCGAGTCTTTGGGGGGCGTCGCCCATGAACGATCGTGTATAGTGAGTTAAAAGGCCGGCGCTACTCCCAAGCCCAACGCCACCCAGGACCACTGCCGAAAACGTATGTGAACACACACCAAACTAAGTATGAATCGCATATACACACGATTTACAATACTTGCCCGCTTCCAAAGTAACGCGGGAGTAATGACGCTACATAGAAGAGAGCCAATTGTAGCATGATCATTTGCTCTGATCCTGTCATTCTATAAACAAGTTAAATTCGATCGATCACTTATGAATATAATGCCGCAGACATCATAGGTAGCTCTGAGCCTTTTATAGCGAAGGGAATCTTCGTTGCATGAGCTATACCATGCGTAACCTATTCCACCTCCCGCAGCAGCACCTAGTCGAATTAAAAGATGCGTCTCAGTTAATGATTGGAGTGCATACCTCCAAAACCACCAATCCACGTTGCTCGAAGTAAACGATTCGCGGAAAAGGTGCCTCGCCCGCGGTTTGCAAGCACAAGGATAGCATAGGCAGGAGGAATCAGGAGAGAAGCAGCTTGATGACCTGTGAATACTGCATTACGAACTAAGTAATCTCTGTCCGCCGACGCAGCGCTTGTGGCAATCGACATAAGTTACTGTTTGCAAGGGATGTCAGAGTCCCAAGTCCAGACTAACAAGTAGGGTGAATACAGTGCTGAGCACGTGATTGGTGTCCGGGCTCAACGCTCACGTAATCCTTATCCTATGCTTCTTTTTCTGGCCCACCATGTCACTGTCAGCCACCGTGCTGGAGGCCTTCGACACCCAAATGCTCGATTACCAAAACGATACTGATTTCTCTATGCACATTTCGTCATCAGATACATGGCTAAACGAAGAGGCTTCCATGGAGGACGACAGACGCATTCTACCCCTCGAAAACCCGAATGCTCCCATCGAGGTCGACATGGAACCTTACGAGGATGAAAATCAAAATCCTGAGTATGAGATGGAAGATGGCTCATCTCACCTTAATAATGAGATCGTGGATGTAGAGGTATATGACGTTACCCGTGCCCACTCTCCGGAAACTACTCTGGGACGCCAGTCGCCTGTGCTACTCGTCAGCGACGATACTCATCCCCCGGTATCAGATTTACTAGAAGATTTGAATCCAGCTGGTCCTCGCTTTATAGATCCGGATATACGATCTCCCGCGGCTTTGACGTCCGGGGTACAATATCTACCTGCATCCTCACCAGAAACTCAGCCAGCACCTGCGTTCACAGATACCATCCAATCCGGCAATGTTAATGACACGCCTACCCAGCCGGATCCACCAGCTGTAGAGTCAACTGTAGTTGAATCTGCGGAACCGCTCCCCGATCCAATCGTCAGGACGTTAGAAGAGGACCCCTCGGTCGGTCGTGCGAATAGCGAAGAGTTGGACACAGTCACTGGATTGAACGATGTGCAACGGGTTGTAGACATTCCCGGTGCTCCTGAAGCTACTGCTTCTGAATATACGACGGTGGAGTTTATAGCGGACAGCCATGAGCCCCTAGACCAAGAAAAGCCCTTTTCATCGTCCGCTTCATCAGGAGATCCACATGAGATATCTGAGGGCGTTTATATAGATCCTCCTCCGGCTGTACTTCTGTCGTTGTCTACAGACCTACCTTCGATCAGTCTCTTCAATACTCCATCCGAGCTTTCCTCGAGCAAACCTTCGGAGGCTGAAGCACCAGCTACCGTTGTATTGCTTGGTCACCTTCCCACTTTGTATTACGAGCCTCTGGCCAGTGTTTTTGCAGCCCTACGCCAGGACGAGTATATCCGGGACAGTCCTGAACTTCTAAACGGTGAACTGATCCTCGACGCATACGATCTGGAACTGGTAATGTCAGAGGTAACTTTCCATTTCAAGTTGCATCCTTACTGCAGCTTATGATCTAAATCAGGACTATACTTTTGCTCATGAGTTTTCTTTGCATGATCTCAATGTCCTTCACGATGGACTAAACAATTTTGGCCCGCTTCGCCTGCGGTTAAAGACCGTTACGCCTAGGTTTCTTGACCGTTACCAATTACTTCAGGAACGAATTGCCCAGATGCATATTCCATCTGGTGAGCCGGTGTCAGATACTCAAACGAGTGGGAGTAAGACAATCTTATATCTACTGATTTACCTTGTGTTTACTGGCATCCTCAACAGGTGACGGTGTTCAGCTGCAATCAAGGCCAGAGCACGAGTTACACCCTGAGGAACAAGGAGAAGACAACCTCCATGAGGAAAGAGGAGAGTTGGCTTCAGAAGACACGGAAGACCTGATAGATGATCGTAATAAGCCGACAGAAACAGCATCTCTGAAATCTGAAAACTACATTCCAGAGCATCTCGCAGCGGAAGAGACTGAAGTTGGCGTCGCTGATACACTCTTGGAAGTCAGTTCGAGAAGCAAGGAAGAACTAGACCATTTAAATGCGTCAGATATGCCTAAGTGCGGTGAAGAAGTCTCATATCAGGAAGGTATTACAGTACCAGATATCAGTGCATCGGCTGGTGTTTCTGCATCACTAGCCCCTGAAACGGGCGATGATGAAGATGACGGAGCGCAAGCAGTTGACAGGCACCGGTACCACGAACATGAAGACAACGATGCTCAAGAGGCGTTACAGGATGATGATGAGCAGGAGCTATCAGGAGGGGCTACTCCAAGTACTCCACTTGCTATTGGGCACGAACACAAAACTGACGTAGGGGATGGTGCACGTTCCCCACGGTCTATAACCACGTCGGGTTCAGCGACAAGCAATACCGCCGTTGGTAGGTCATTTGGTAAAACCAATGCAGTTATGGTATTGATTTATACGTACAAGAGCATTATGTTACAGAAGATTCCGGGCATCTGGATGAGTCTCACCCTGCTGGTGAGCCAGAAGAGACAGGTATTTCAAACTATCGTCACAATCCTTAGACATGGGTTTGATACCGACACAGACACGTTGACACCCCAGAATGGCCATGTGGATGAAAACGTGGTAATCAATGTTGAGGAGGAGACAGAGTTGATTGGTATGTTTAAAAACAAAATTTTTAGCTCCAGACTGACGAGATTGTGCTCTTAGATGAAGGTATAGCACCTGACCTTGGTGTTTCGGAAACTGGGGATGCATCGTACGAGCTTGAGGCTTGGGACGATACTCTTGACGGAGAGGGTGATCTCGATGTGAACTGGGAAGACGAGGAGTTCGAGCACGAAACTGCGTCGAATCAATCAAACCAAAGCTCTACTACATTATCAAGCAAGACATCTATGAAACGGAATTTATCTGAGGCGGAGCTAGAGGACTACGAAGATGATGAACCGGAACCCACCTCTACAGGTTTGCCTGCGACTTCTCCTTATGCATTACGGGGGTCCTGATCAGATCATAGATTCTAAGAGACCTCGAGTGGATTGAAGAACAGGGTTTGGACACGATTGAGGGCTCACTCTTGACCTTGCCCTTATTCTGAACGTGCTAGGAATTTCTCATACTCTTCGTTCTTTCCGGCTCTGCCCTATTCACCACTCCGTGCTTTTTACACGATCTTATCCAGGCTAAGTTGCTTTTTATGTTGCTGCCCATGAGGCATCAACACACTCCACGTCAATGCACACTGTGTGTTATTTACTAATCATTGACAGAACAATTCAGCACAATCGACGGGCTACCAGACCGCTATAGGATCGTAGGGGTTTGTACCAGCAATGGAGAATACCTGATAAATTATTGTAGTATCGAAGTATTGTTTTTCCTCCTACTGTGCGGCTACTGCCGAAAAGTGATCAAATAAATCTATTTTTGTTTCTTCCATTGAACGTCACATCTACTAACTCGAAGTCCTTGAACAAGAGACGCGTCGTATCCTTGCATTAGAGCCCAAGGCGGACGCAGGCATGGCAGATATGCACACAAGCCGTCTCTGTATTGAGATAATACATTCGCACTTCGGCTCCATCATAGCTGTGAGACTTACTTCATCGTTAGATAACCACAAGCTCATTTGAGCTGAATTAACAGTCTGTTGCCTCTACTTTATTAGCTCGTGGGAGGTTGTCTCTCTCACACATTGTGCGCGTTACAGGCCAAAAACCGCGTGCAGTCTTTCAATCTATCCTAATCTTGATCCAGCACAACCTTCTCTGGCATGCCCATATGGACGAAGGGGGAGAAATATTTGAAATCAATATCGAGGAGTGTCTAACGAGACTCAGGTTTGGAAGATTTGTGTGGCAGACCGAAGAGCTATTTGGAAAAGTAGTATGTGTTCTTCAATCCAGGTCTATTGTACTCGCTGATTTTTTAGGCCGCAGAAGTCATTCAAATTGTGCTGGATCACGGAAAGCTCCGCCCGCCAGATATCCTGTCGTACCTGCGTGTTCGTGACCCAAAAAGTAAAGTGGCCGTTTGACGCGTGATGATCGTCTGCTTAAAAGTTACCCTAGCTGTAATGATCTACATTCAAACTGTTCACAAGCTCATCTTAGGGTCTTACTTGACCCCTTCTACTGTACTTGCTCATCTATCTCCACGGGACAAACGCATTAGATACGAAGCCGAAGAAAGGGCTAAGATTTCGGGTTTGCCGACTGCGAAAGAGATAGGACAGGCCAAGGAGGCTGCTCACGCTCGTCTCAGGAGAGAGATCGATCAGGAGGAATCCCTTGGCTTAGTGAGTCGGTTGTACCGAGATTCTCTACTATAATATTAAACTCGGCCTCAGAAGGATAAAGAGGGGTTGACAAATCAACGACAGTCAGCGGTAAATTATTTGATTGCGTTTCTTTGCCGCCAGCTAATTCTACTATAGCGGAGGGTTACCGAAGAGGCGAAATATACTGTTGACGTATGCTTAATTGTGTCATTCATGCTCAGCACTAATATTTTCCATAGGATGATATATATTTTCGTGTCAACTTTGACAAATTCAACATTCATATTAGGAATTCGGTAGGTTTATTATCTATCGATCTATTCAACTACTTACTTGGGAAACCTGATAGCTAATCATTAAAGCAGCAAAAGAGCGCTACAACACAGGTGCAGCGATTGTACTTCAGGCTATTTTGAAAATGACGGAGTCAAAACAAAAGAGTGTGTCTGATGTGCGCACGGGTACATTTAAGCCACCTACCCCTTTGCGTCATGCTTAATATTTTGCAGAGCCTACGTCTACTTCTAACCTTGTCTTGAACCTTCCAGACATTGACGGTCTTTCATCCAGTTTAGTCTTGTTTGGAAACGCATCTCGTTCCGCATGCGTTAAGGAGTATCTCGGTATCCTCTCCTCTGCCGATAACCCTACCACAGCAGGACGGGCCAGCTCGTTCATTTCTTATAAATCTTCTAAAATTCAAGTCGAATTTCAAATAGTCTGTCGTCGCCTACGTCGGCGGGTGTTAGAATCGGTGGCAAGAGAACGTTACGGTACCGAGGGTGTGAGAATAATGCGACTGTTACTAGACACTGGAAAAATGGACGAAAAGCAGGTAAACTGACCTTGCTTACTTCCACTTCTTTCACTGAAACCGTAGCCAGGTGTCCAAAATTACAATGATGGCACCCAAAGACGTCAGGCCACTTCTAACAGGCCTGGCGGCCGACTCTCTAATCAGCACTCAAGAGATATCGAAAAGTGCGGATCGTAACCCGACGCGTACATTCTACCTCTGGTGAGCCTATGCAAACTCATTTCGAGCTTTTGCTCAGATCTATCTAGGTATGTCGACTTGAACAAGGCATACTCGGTTGTCCTAGGGAACACCTACAAAACTTTGTATAATATTGGAATTCGAAGGCGCGCAGAGGCGGAAGCTAGTGGGGTCAAGGCTGTCCTTGAGAAACGCGAAAGGATCGATGTGAGTCAGGATGAGAGCCTGCTATCCCGCTTCGAGAAGGACATCTTGAAAGAATGGGAAATAAAGCAGCAAAGGCTAACTGTTCTCGAGATGCGTGTAGAGGAGGCTGTGTTCATCCTCAGGGACCTACATGGATTAGGAATAAATGATGAGTGAGAAAGTACTCTTACAGTGTTGAAATTTGAGCCGCTCCAAACCTATTGAGTTGGGCTAATGCTGCCACCAGACGTCCATACGGACTCTGCCAGAGTCTACGTCGACTATGAACAAACGCCACCTGAGTCACCTGGAGATGGGTGGACCCGGTTCGTTTGTCTGTCTGACACTCACTCTAAAGTCTTCCCTGTTCCGGATGGTGATGTTCTGCTACATGCTGGGGACCTTAGTAGTTGGGGGTACCCCGAGCAGCTAGAGCCCACTCTTGCCTGGCTTGGCTCGCTCAGGCACCCTACAAAAATGTAGGTGAAACTTGCGCGGAATCCTTATCGTTGACCGCCAAGTAGCTTATCTTTAACCCACCCAGAATCATTGCCGGCAACCATGATGTAAGTCGTAATTCGTTTCGACCAATTGTTGCTTGACTACCTGGCTAGTTGTGTTTAGATAGCAGCCTTTCCCAGGAGGAGCAAGTTGTTTCGTTGCAGGCCAGTTCGACTCTGCATAACGCTGCTATTCGAAGTGGACTGAAACTACTATAGGGTCCGTCGAATCTGAAAATACGGGAGTTGGTTCGAAGTCAAACACTTCGTAATGCAAATATACACTATTTAGAGCATGAAGCGTTCAGATTTCAGACTTCTAGAGGGAGAAAGTGGACTATTTATGGATCTCCTGTGTGTCCTCGATCTCGTCTTGTCTTACCCTTTTTACTCAGCTTCAGACGCCAAAGTCAGTCTACGCCATGGCATGTGGGCGGAGCATTTCAATATCGTACCCATGAAGAGGCGAATGGTACGTCCACATCATTATCCATGCATATGTCGCCTATTTTTATTTTTTGAGAATCCTTCAAACAGCCTTGTATAAAGGAATACCACTTGAAACAGAGATATTACTGAGCCACACACCTCCACACGCCATTTTAGACAAGACAAAGCGAGGAAAGAACGCAGGGTGCCCTCAATTGTCTAAGAGACTTTTGGATCTAGAAAAGCTGAGGCTTCATGTCTTTGGGTGTGCTATCTTACGCTCTCTATATCACTCTAGTGTTGAACGACATTAGTCACATACACGAAGCACGAGGAGCAGCTATTTCAAAGGACGTAGTGTCAGTTAACGCTGCGATGCCGCATCGTGGACTAAAGGCCGTAATTGTGGATCTTCAGAATTGAGTCGGATTGCGACTGATATGGTATTGGTATGGGTACAATAGACCAGTTTGTGATTTCGGTTTGGACTCAACAAGTAATTGCTACAAAGTCACTGAGGACTGAGTTTGAATCTCCGCTCGTGCGCGTCTACCGTGACGCGCTCACTCGTAAATCGTTTTTTTTGTCCCCATCGTATTGCTCCACAACATGCTCGTAGAGCTCAATAAAAGTTCCTTTGTTTCCCGAGCTAAACGCATTTTTGATGGTTGGAAAGTGCGTTTATTCAGTTTATCCTATCATTCACGTTAGATTGAAGTTATCGCTCGGCATAGAACGCAACAAAGGACGATGATTACGCTACATTAGCAGATGTCGACGCTCTTCTGATTGTTGCTGGTGATCCTGCATCTGAAGAAGAGCCTGTAAGAAAGAGTACATGCCTTCAGGTGAGTCTCAGCGCGAACAGAGATAATTGAGTGCTAACTCTACGCAGCAATGGTTACTTGGCTATGAGTTTCCGTCTACCATTTTTCTCCTACTCCAAAATGATAAGATTATAATTCTTTGCTCTGCCTCAAAAGGTGAGCTGTTGTCTGGGGTTCGAAGCTCGAGTTGTCTGATAGGCAATCCTGATCAGCCAAAATCTTGGCTCAGCTTGAAAATGCAGCGGGAGGTCTATCTGTTGAAATTCTTGCCCAACCCAAAGGGAAAGATGCCTCAAACGATGCGCTACCGAAAATCCTGGAAGTATATGCATCCACCAAGCGCGTTGCTACGCTCGTGAAGGAAACACATACGGGAAAGCTTATTCAGGAGTGGGAAAAGGCTGTGAAGGGATTGGATATTGCACCTGAGTTGGTTGACATGGGTTTGGCAGTTTCTTGTTTTATGGCAGTGAAAGATCATGAAGAAATAGTGCGTATCTTCATCCATACTTCTTTCATTGGCTAACTTGTGATCTTAAGAAATGTACACAAACTGCGGGTGCATTGACCTCGACACTACTTAAACACTACGTCACCCCGAAATTAGAGTCAATTCTGGACAAAGAATCGAAGATCACCCATGATATGCTGTCAGCGAGGATTGAAGCCCGGCTCGGATCCGGTGAGGGCGACTCCTTAAAGGGACCGGACATGGAAGTATGGAATAAAGGGAAAGGACTGAGTGATGTTCGCACTTTTATACATATTTGCCCCCATTTTCACAGCTATTCTCACCGTATAGATTGACTGGCAATTAGTGGAGTTCTGCTATCCTCCTATCATCCTCTCACGAACAAGCAGGACAGGCTATGACCTACGATACACGGTTGAATCCAGCGAAGATAACATAGGTCATAAGGGTGTATTTCTGGTCGCGTTCGGGTTACGCTATAAGTCGTATTGCACTAATGTCGGGCGGACATTCATCGTCGACCCCAATCCGGTATTTTTTTTATCATGGATGATTTTGCAGTTCTTTGATCCCAACATCTTAAACAGGATCAAGAAAAACAGTACACTTTACTCCTGAGCTTGCAGGCGGAACTGCTCAAGATTATCAAAGACGGAGTCCCCGTCAAGGAGATATACCAGCATGCCCTCAATTTTGTCAAACAGAAGGACCCGGATCTCGAGAAGTATTTTGTCAAAAATGTGGGTTTCGGGGTAAGTAAAAGTCATGATCACCTCTGCTACCTCTTCCTTAGGCGCCCTTCAGATGGGGATAGAATTTCGTGACTCAGCGTATATATTTTCTGCCAAAAATGGGCGCAAACTCAAATCGGATATGATCGTCAATCTTGACCTTGGATTTTCAGACTTGGTCGACAATTCGGGCAAAAAGTAAGAGTGCATCCTTTTGAGTTTTTGAGGCTCTTACGTAGTTGCTACTATAGATACTCTCTTCATCTCGTTGACACCATACGTGTTTCCGGGGACAAATCAGTTCTCCTTACAGAAGGGACAAAGTCTACCAACGACACACTATTTTTCTTAACTCCGGAGAGCGATGACGAGAGGCCGACAAAGAATGAACGTCAGCCTCCAACAAAGCCACGTACGAATGGTTCTCCAGTGAAGAAAACGGCAGGCACTAAAGTGCTCAGAAACCAAACACGACGTGCTGCACAGGACGAAGTAGACATGACCGCTACCGCCAAGCTGACAGAACATCAAAAGCAGCTGCACGGGAAGCTACAGGCGGAAGGATTACAGCGTTTTTCGGAGGACGGAGGAGGCAGCAGCGGAAAGGAAGGAAAAGGATGGAAAAAGTTCCAGAGCTATAAGGGGGAAGGAGCTCTACCTCCAGAGGTTGACAGGTTAAGGGTATGTATCTCTGTAAGCCTCTGAAAAAGCTAGGCCTAACTTAACCTTTTCTTCAAGATCTTCATCGATCGAAAGGCGCAATCCGTAATACTACCGATACACGGTTCGGCAGTCCCCTTTCACATCAATACTATAAAAAACGCCAGTAAGAATGACGAAGGGGAATTCACGATCCTACGAATCAATTTTCAGACTCCTGGACAACTAGCTGGGAAGAAGGAAGACACGGTCAACTGCTTTAGAATTCCAATTGTGAACAATGCTAATACCCTATTTAGCCATTCGAAGACCCGGATGCGACGTTTATCCGCTCGGTCTCCTATCGTTCACCTGATAGCAATCGTTTTGACCAGATCTGTAAACAAATCACAGAGCTCAAGAAAGAGGCAAATAAACGGGAGCAGCAGAAGAAAGAGATGGCAGACGTCGTTGAACAAGGGAATCTCGTCGAAGTAAAAGGCCGTAGACCGGTAAAAATGTCTGAGGCATTTGTGCGCCCTGCTCTCGACGGGAAACGTCTACCGGGTGAAGTTGAGATCCACCAAAACGGTGTGCGCTATCAGTCGCCACTTGGGTCCCAAAAAATCGGCAAGTCTATTGAAACTGCAGCACAATTCCTGCTAATTAACCCGGAACAGACATTTTATTTAGTAATATCAAGCATCTTTTCTTTCAACCTTGTGACCATGAGCTTTTGGTCATCGTGCACATTCACCTCAAATCGCCCATCATAGTTGGAAAGAAAAAAACGTTTGTTAGTGCTTTTGCGTTCTCAAACACTACAATATCTTACAGCGAGTCAGGATGTGCAATTCTTTCGTGAGGCTACAGATGTCCAATTTGACGAAACAGGAAACCGGAAGCGAAAGCACCGCTATGGAGATGAAGACGAAATTGAAATGGAACAGCAGGAAAGAAGGCGGCGAGCCATGCTCAACAAGGAAATCAAGGCTTTTGCAGAAAAATTTGCGGAGGCAGCATCAGCCTCAGTAAGCTTTGATACTTAAAGTCTGTACCTTGTTAATCAAGCTCTTTCTCAGGGGGGGGATAGCTTGGAACTCGATATACCCTTCAGGGAGCTCTCATTCGAGGGTGTACCTTTTCGGACTAGTGTTCGCCTGCAACCGACAACTGAGTGTCTTGTACACCTTACAGATCCTCCTTTCCTTGTTGTGACATTGGCGGATATTGAGATCGCCTCGTTGGAACGTGTCCAATATGGCCTGAAGCAATTCGATCTCGTGCTGATATTCAAAGATTTCACTAAACCTCCAATGCATATCAATTCAATACAGAGCTCACAAATGGACGACGTCAAGAATTGGCTTGAGTAAGTAAGCCATAGCATATGTAATGGATAAAGGTCTCACCGTTGTTGATTTAGTTCTGTTGATATTCCAATGAGTGAAGGTCCAGTTAATTTAAATTGGGGCCCTATCATGAAGCATATCAATGAGAGCCCGTATGAGTTTTTCCGAGGAGGAGGGTGGAGCTTCCTTGGTGGAGCTGGTGCTGCTGAGGTACGTTCCACTTTCATGTGTTCTGTCCACATATCCAGCTTGTTTTCATAGAGTGACCACTCAGATGACTCTGAGACGGAGTCGGAGTTCGAAGCTTCAGCAGCTGAGTCGGAATCTAGTGAGAGCAGCGATGAGGAGAGCGACTATGCCGATTCAAACGCAGGCAGCGAATCGGGTTCAGGCTTTGAAGATGACGAGAGTGAAGGTATTTGTGTTTGTATCTCCAAATTGTTATGACATTCTGACTTTATGATTAGGTGAAGACTGGGATGAGCTTGAGAGAAAGGCTGCTAAATGTGAGTTCGCATAACATGGTTGCCTGCTTGTTACTGATCTGTGTTTATCAGCGGATATGAAGCGCGCTGAGAACGCTAAGAGCAGGGGATCAGATGATTCTGATGCGGACCAAAGGAAGTCTAAATCTAAGTCAAGTAGCAAGGCTAATGCAAAGACTAAAAAGCGTTGATTGGGACATGATTTATCTACTTATTTGTCCCTTATTATGCATGTACGACCGTGACAGCCACATGACAGTGTTTTCCGCGACATAAAGGGACGTGAAACAAAACTTCCATTTATGATATTATGATCTTGACCTCGAGGCAGAAGTAGCTTGGACAGAAGACTCCCTCTGTAAGGCAAAGCTGGCTATTGCGGCTCCAGGGCCGAGCACAAGAGCGCCGACGATATATACAACTCAAATAAAGAACGGAGTCAAATCTGACGAATCACAGGGTATCAATCAAGAAGGAAACGCATGTAGAGGCGAGATGGATCCCTCCAGTGGTTACTCTGACGTCACTGCAAAGGACATGATTCACGCTTCTATCTTACCATATGAGGATAAATGGAGAGGGTTAGCCTTTATTTCGTGTAGTCTCGTTCCTGAAAGTGCTCACGCCTATCCAGATATTTGAAAAACCTCAAGGCAAGAGGAACCATTCACCTCGCCACCCTTGGCAAATGTTAACACCGCGTTCCCTTTCAGCTTTTTGTTGTCGACGAACTCCACTACTATTCCGGACTGCTTGGAAGGTCCTCATTGATAACCTCTCGCGCATATTCTTGGACTTACACTGCAACAGTCACGTCGCGCAGATAATAAGACGGTTTCGTCGCGTCTGTGTAGCTCTTGGAAGTAAGGTTGCTCTCATGAGCAGGCTACTTAACCTTCTAATCACAGCCTCTAGATCGCCGCATACTTTTTGTTTCATGTAGCGCGACGATATCAAATCCTATGCTTCATATGACGAATCTGTTCGGAGTATCAACCCAAGATGTCGAAGCAGTAATAGAAGATGGCGCCCCTTATGGGCGGAAAGATTTTCTAGTGTGGAATCCTCCCCATGTTGACGAACGCGTACCAAGCTTGGGTCGTCGCAGTTCCATCTCGGAAGCAACTAGTCTCATGGTCTTCCTCATGAAGCGGGGTATTCGTGTAATCCTATTTTGTAAGGTGAGCGATACAGCCGCGCAATTTCAGGGTTCTTCGTCCTCAAAGATCCCTTTCAAGATTCGAAAAGTCTGCGAGCTTGTAAGCGTTCGGGGTGACTGGCATGTAAAGATATCATTTCTGATGTGGTTGCAATTAGGCTATGAAAACAATCCGGGTAGAGCTCAGCGGTGAAGGCCGTTATGATATCTTAGAAAGAACTATGCCCTATCGTGGAGGTCGGACTTCGCCAATTTTGTCGGTAATTGAATTATGCTAATCATTGGTTCTTTGCCAGGCTACTCACGAGAGGTTTGTTCCCTCACCATAATTGAGATGACAAGAGGTATCTGAAATAACACCATAGGCCCGTCGTAAGATTGAACAGGACGCGTTCAGTGGTCGTCTTCTCGGTATTGTCGCTACAAACGCCTTGGAACTTGGTGTAGACATTGGCACATTGGATGCTGTTATAATGCTAGGTTTTCCTGTGTCAATTGCAAGGTCACCCCAGTCATCCTTTGATGGAAGTTTACTCTCCCTACGAGGCTGTGGAGGTTTTGAAGGTGTTAACAAGGTGCCCATTTCTAGAGGCGCGGTGGTAGATGCAGCTCTCATGGACTGTGAATACAATTCCGAAGGAACATATGTGGTAGAGGATAGGGGGCTTTGAGCTGGTTGGGTAGAGCCTAACGGTATTTTTGGGTTAGAAGTACTTGTAGCTGGCGTAAGAGAAGCATTGTAACTTGTTTTCGAGAGTTTCGATGTATAGCTATGCATTGGTGTCGAGCTTGGCGATAATGCTGTCTGATAAGCGGGGTTTGCGCCAGGAGCTTGTGGATATAGAGCGACAGATGATTTTTGTTGACGGGGCGGCGATGGCACCATGGCACCAGTAGCGGGAAATGGGGCAGTTCCTAACTGAGTATTCTGTGGCTGTAACGAAAGTATTTGTAGATGAGGTGCTAGAGGGCTTGACGTTTCGGAGGGAGTTCCAGCCTTTGCGGATTTGATTAGGGAAGGCAGACAGGTCAACTTCAAACGTTTTGGCACATACGCTATCACCATTCAAAATACTTCCCCAAACATCGTCACTGTCTATAGTGTTCACTTTCACTGGGGTTCCGTTTGCCCTGCCAACTAAGCTTTCGAAATCAACGGTCCCAACGCTAGCCATCGCGGTGGACGCGCCATTTGCCGCTATGGCAGAACGGTCCTCTAGTCGCTGCGAATCTCGAAGAAACTGGTTGTGCTCTTTTTCTACTCTTTCGCCTAATTTTTTAATAACTTGCATGAAACGTTGGAACTGTTCCACATTTAGTACTAAGGTTACGTCAATTGTTTAGTCTCCTCGCGAAACCGAAAGGCGAAGACGCACAAGGTCCGATAGACATGGACCACAATTGAGGCAATACTAATGTCGCAACGGCTTCACGGTCGACTTTGAACCCCATCGCTTCTTGAACGGACAGCGTCGCCATCTAGTATGGGCCATGTATAATGTCATCGAGCGATCAGCCAGAAGACGATTACATACCATCACAGCCGGTTCCTTAGTGCGAATTTTTGACAGCAGGGGGACAAGCTTCTGGGTCAAGCTTGACTGTGGTAGGGTATGTTAATTCTTCGGCGCGAAGGGACACGAACAAGAGACTAGCTTGATCTAAAGTCTTCACCATAGATAGCAATGTCACCAATGTGGCTACTTTGACTGTCAGTATACGGGTCCTAGTAAAAACGAGCTTAATAGGATGTTAGATGAAGACGACCTGTAACGACACATCATCTTACAGCAACGCGTGGAAAGAGGACTCCTTGAACTTCTGCGTAGTCAATAGTTTCACATAGATCCGGGACTACCTTCAGAGCACGTTCTTGTACCTCAATATGATGTCAGTGTCAGAGTTTGTTTGGATAACATCTGGGTATTACCACTGCATGTTCAGATTCGAGAGCATTGTAAACTAAGGGCAGCACGTCTGGAAATATCATCAATCAGGGGTGTAATTGATGTGAAGTTAGAATTTTTTACGTTCTCGGAAGACGTTCTTTTCTGTCTTTCCCTGAAGCATCCCTAAGTTGTCTAGTAGTGTAAGCATATTCTGCGGAGGTTCTTTAATAGCGAATAACGGCTTGAGGCTTGGGAGGACTATGTTGGCAAACTGAGATGGTGAAAGCATCGATGATATAGCAAAAACATTTGGCAGAATATAAGGTAGAAGATGTGTGTCCTTCATCTATTTGGCGAGGCTGCCATCAATCGGTATAAATAAGTATCAGAAAGCCTACTCACTTCTTCTACCAAAGACGGTAGAATCTTCCGTGTGCGAAGTCCTTCGGAGAACTTGTCCAGCACATTTGTAAGTCCCTTCATGAAGGATATTTTCTCCTCTCTCGTTTTCGATGTAAAGTTCGAACGGTCCAGAAAATTGAGGGTCGAGATCGGTAAAGACGAGAAAAACGGGTGGGAAGGTAGCGTAGTGGGCGATGGCCTGTTGGCTGCATGGCGGGTTACTAAAGACCTTAATAGCCCTGTAGCAGCGAAAGCTCCAAAAGTAAGCTACGAGGGGATTGCTAAGGAAGCACACCTTGAAGCTCGAAATCAAAAGCATCCATACCAGACACGAGCTTTCCTGCGTTTTCTCGCAAACCACCTAGGCTCCCGTGGGTTTTATAAGGAGTTTTTCCCTTGCAATGAACCACATATATCACGCAACCGAGGGAATACATATCAGAAGCCGTGAGTAACTGTTCGTCCAAAGCATATTCAGGGGCTATGACTCGTGAAAACAGACTCGCCTGCTAGATGGACTCGGACCTACCCATGTAATCGAAGGATCGTTGGACATACCCAGGCAGGCGACCATCAAAAGTAGGGAACTCCCAGCGGGAAGGAGCGCCATCAGGTCCAGTCAGCGGAATGGTCAGACCGAGACCGGCAATTTTCCAATCTCCCTGGATACATAATCAAAGACCTACTCACATTGACAGACATTATTGGGCAACTGACAACGCTGTTAATAACGATTGTTTCAGGACTTATATTGGTATGTATCAACTGGGCCGAAGAATGAAGGAACGAGAGGCCTTTGCAGATCTGAAGGATACCTTTCTGTATCTTTTGTTTCAATATGTCAGCTATCTCTTTCCCTTGATAAACTGCGCATGGTACGTACTTCGACCTCATCTAATTCCACAAGAGGCGAAACATTTGCCCCAGGTATAGAAAGTTCAAGCGACGACAGCACTGGCTCTGTAGCAAACACAACTTCGCTTCTGGTTTCCTCGAGAGGTTCGACCATCTCTACAAAGAATAAGGAAGACGTTGGGTATTAGATATGACTACACACCTAAGATGGACGGATGTCGAAGCCTGCTTAAGGCTGACGCCTGGTATAATAATTCGTGTCGCATTTAATGTGTCGCTGGAAGTAGAAAAATATATATGGCTTGCATACCTCAGCTTTCATGACTTCCAGTGTTCTCTCTCTTGCCGCAGGTCCCAGTTTCTCCATATCCGGCCCTCTCTTATCAAAACTCCATACCGAGACGCGTTTACTCGTAACTTTGTGTACTGCCGACTGGACTTTCCACAGGCCTATGGGCAATGATGGCAAGAAAGGACTAGGGATATTAAGAGATGTACTAGACTGCCCGGGTGTCGATGGTCTACTTCCTGACGAAGAACCAATGTTATAAGATTGTGATATTGCAGTTCGACCAAAGAAGGATGATGCAGCAGCAAGCATGGCCAATACGATGAAGTGTGCGTCGTCAGTCTTGTATGAGGTCGTCGACGCTAGGGGCCAGATACCCTAAGTTGGGTAAACTTGAATGCCACGTGTGGCGGTGTCAAATTTGGTCAAGCACTGCACGGAAGTGGAAAGGATGGTCTAAATCACTACAGTACTAATGTGCATGTACAGTACGGCAAAGGAAATACATGGATCTACGGTTCACGCCTCAAGTTCTTAGCAAGACCCAGTGCTGGTGTTGGCGTTCCGCCGACAGAGCTCAGCTCTCGTCTCAAAGCTCCCCAATGGTCAGTCTTTATTTCAACCACTTCCTCGTGTCGAAAGCCTGGGATGTGGTCAACCAAACCACTAGGAGGACACAGGCTTGCACATAGAAGATACTGTGTAGTATGCAAAAAATCGTCACAATCGATAAACGCATTGGAACAGGTTAAACTGGTGCTCACCTGAACTTCGACGAAATCCTTGATCCGCCATGACATTTCTGCGCCCGCAGTACCGGCCCGTACGAAGCCCCGGATCATACGTACACCCTCTGTATATTCTTTCAATTTCCGGTGTTCAGCAGAAGAGATGCATGTATCGCGATAAATTGATTCGCCTCTTTTTCTATCACGAACAATTAATCGCTTGACAAGATGAATTTGTATTGTGGGCACAAGGATAGTTGCAAGCATAGGATTTCTTGGAAAAACCAAGCTCATCGTGAAAGGTATCAACTCGCCAGCGGTAAAACAATGCGGAGTTGGCAATGATAGCTACTTTGAAGCGATAAGTAGGGACGTTCGGATTCGTGAACCAAAACGCACATGAACGCAGTCTTGAAAACTCTCTGACGCGGGTTTGGATTTGTACGAAGGAGGATATACCGGGCGAACAGGGATGGTTTTCACTCGTTCAAGCGATTCTAGCAGTGATGAATGGCGTTCCGTATGTTGAGGCACTCGAGGGATAGCAGTCACAGGAGGGTTTGAAGGACTGGATTTCGGGAGATACAAGATTGGAATAGTTTTCCTGTCATAACTTTTGTTAGTTTAATGCTGTTTTAAGAGAAAGAAAGACCATATTACTTGGAATGTTGAAAGGACCCACAAATGAATTGCATATTTGGACCTGAGTTGGAAGCCATCATATGAACTCAGTCAAAATTTAAAGTGGCTCATCACATTACATAATCAACGCACCCTTCTACAAAGAACCCACTTCCAAAGTGTCCCCTGCCATGAGACCTTCTGCCCGCTGCCTGAAGGAATTGGAGCGCATATATGCGCGTCACAAAAGTACAAGCTTTGTTGGCCTCGGAAGAATGGGGTACGAGATGGCTTTCAACCTATTTTCGAAACAGTTTGCCAAGGACGTCGAGGCCCACTTCGTAGTGTGTGATGCCGTTCCCGAAACCGCCCGCGCTTTCTCAGAAGGCTTTCTGAGACACTTTCCTGGTGCGAAAATAGCTATCGCAACAACGCCCGAGGAGTAAGTTTGAGCATCTTCGAGGCGATCATCTGCAGAATACCCAGTGAAACTCGATAGAGCCATATTGGCCTCACAGATCGTGGTCACGATGTTACCCTCTTCTCCGCAAGTCAAGGCAGTATATGAGGGAGGTTTACTGCCTGTTCTCCGAAAACTTCCACAAGAACAAGCACGTGCTACACTATGCATCGATTCTACGACTCTGGACGTCGCCGTAGCTAGGCAAGTCGCGGCTGATGTGACAAGCACGGGGGCAGACATGGTAGATGCACCTGTATCTGGTGGTGCGCTTCTCGAGCCCCATCTGAATCCCTAAGCTAAAATCTGGTGATAGGCGTCACTGGTGCGAAAGCCGGGACATTGTCATTCCTCGTTGGAGGTACCGATGCATCGTTTAAGCGCTCAGAAAGCATTCTTTCCTTGATGGGTTCTCGCATCATCCACTGTGGTGAATCGGGGTCCGGTCTTGGAGCGAAAATTTGTAACAATGTAAGTAAGAATGTACCTCGATTATATCTGTCATGGCCGGGTAAACGTGATCCATTAGCTCATTCTCGGTGTCCAACAAATTGTGGTGGGTGAAGCAATGTTGCTTGGTCAGAAGTTGGGACTCGACGCTGCTGTGCTAGCGGGAGTTATTAATAGTAGTACTGGTGGCTGCTGGGCGTCGTCGGTCAACAACCCCGTTCCTTCATCACTGCCGGGAAAGTCGCCTCCCTGTGAGCGTGATTATGAAGGTGGCTTCGCGACAGCCTTAATGTTAAAGGTGCGTGTGAAGCATGGAAATTGTAGAGGCTTTGATGTGAATGTTCTCGTAAAGGACATGGGTCTCGCCAGGGACATCGCAAAACAAACAAAGACCCCTGTACCGATGGGAGATGCTGCGGAAGCTTTCTACTCTCAAGTCATCAGAGAGCAGCCTATTTTGTCACGCAAAGACTTCTCATCTGTGTACAGATACTTGGAAAACAGCAAGTAGAAAGTGCTGGCGCCTAAGTAGTATAAGTAGCGTGGTCAAATTTGTTCCGTTCCTGTTGCATCTCCGAGTGCCACGATCGTCATAGCAACGGCTGCTTCTCCGACGTCCGACGGGTCAATAGGATCCGTACTTTGATTACTTAATCTAAATAATAAATGTGTTTAACTACACCGGTTGCCACCAACCAGCCTTATAGTTTCGCGACTTGACTCTTGTCCGCCATCTGCTCCGCCAGCATGCCAGATTCTACTCTGAAACCCAGCGCAATCATTTTTGGTAAACACATATTCCTGTTCCTTTCGGCTCGCAATCTCAGCTGATCTATCCTCATCTTTTTCAGGTGGTTTGAACACATGTTCACGGGCTCTAGCTGCTCTACTGGTTCCTCCAGATGGTGAATCTTTGGTATCTGTATGTTTTTTCGGATTAAAGATTAAGATCAACATATCTAATGCACGATCAGCATCTGAGAGTAATCGACAAATACTCGGTGAGGCCAGCCACGACGTACGTGCGCTTTATCTTGTATCATGCTTTTTACCCAGCGGATCTTTTTATCAGCTACATCGGGGCCGAATTCCCTAAAGTGCTTGCCAAAGAGGAAGTAGAGTATAAACAGGTCAACCTGACCGTTGCTTGTTCGTTTCTTGATCTCCTAGTCATCTGTTTGTACAATCTAAACACCTGCTCCTTTAGCGGCTATTGCACCTTGCTTCGATCCCCCAGAAGGACGTAGTTCCTATGACTATGTGTTCGATTTTACCGGTGAAGTTAGACAGGACCGAACAGAAATGGCAAGCTCCTCTACTTTTCCTGTTTGTGTGATCATCTTAAACGAAGGGCGTTACAGATCCAAATAAATACAACATGCAACGTCGCTCATACTATAGGTCTTGAAGCCGCAAAACGAAATGTCAAGGCGTACGTTCGTGTGCAACAGCCATTCTACGAAACCACGACCTCTAGTAAAGCTGTCCACACTGAGAAGGAGGATTGTAAACCCCTAGAAACAGTGGGTACTTGGTGGCACGAGACGTTGAGGATGCTTACAGCGATTGAAGAGTTTGTCGCCTCTTCTGAAGCTCCCAATCAATTCCTGATCACCACCTCTAGTTTAAATCTGGTCATCTTGCGTATTGGTTTCCAATACGGTCCCTACACTAACTATGGTATTGGTACGCGGTTTTCCTCGTATATTTTATCAAATCTCATGAAATTTAGTGGCTTCCGCCATAACGGTCGGGTCTGTTTATGGCTATCTCAAGAAACCTATGAAATCGATGTAGGCTTACGCAATAACTGTTGATTGTCAGGGCTGAAAGCATTGCAGGTGGTCACCAGGCAAAAACCCGAATCATACCGTGCATGTGGATGATGTCGCCGGCGCAGCTTGGGCTTGTGCCCGATGGATGGCCGGTCTTGGGCGCAAAAGCGCGGATTCAATAGCAGGAGAAGAAATTTTCTTCCATAACGACAAGAAAAAAGTCAAAGACATTGACGGTATGCCACCACACGATCAGAAATTAATTGCGCCCTTGTTCAACCTGGTAAGTTTTTTTATAAATGATTCTTTCTTGTTGTCTAAAAGCATGAAAAGGTCGACGACACGAATAGTACCCTTCTTAGCATTGGCCAGACTGTCACATCTTTCTTCGGCACCACCTTTGAATTCTTTACTTTTGTAGAATCTGCCGTTCTTAAGGCAAGTCACCTCTACCTCCGACTCTTTATCTCATCTGACGGTCATACCAGTTGATGGACGACCACGTGGAGGACATCAACGAACACCACGTTTCTGGTTGGACAGAGATGATCACCAAATCAGACCCTCCGATTCCCAACACACCGTTAACTGCCTACATGGATAAGTTCGCATTATCAAAGCGTACGGTCGCCTTCAATAACACCAAGATCAAAGAAGTAATTGGATACGAGCTGAAAAGGCCGCAGTTTAATCACGAAACAATCGAGGAGATCGTTGACAAGTGGAAAGGAGAAGGCAGCTGGCCTAACCTATCAGTAACGCAACAATCATGAAGCACTGACACTCTGGTATCTCTGTTCGTCATCTATGGTTTTCGGTTTTTCTTTTAGCAGCTCCAATGTCCTTAGTCTCCGAAATCACTTACTTTATAACACGCATCAATCACTTAGTATACACATATGTCTCTTTACATTTGTATTTCTGTTACTTCTAATGTTACGTTTATGACTGCTCAGGACTAACAGGGTAGACACCTCGTTACTCACGATCATCCATGATTGCTTCTCCGCTATGCTGGCCGATGTTCTCGGAGGTTATATTTGATAACTACTCTTTGTATGCCTTCAACAAGCGAACCTGAAAACTCCAACGCTTACGAGCTCCTACCTCCAGAAGCAGTCGAGCAACAGCAGTCTCTCATGGGACAAGAGCAGCTACCCAAACCTGAAGGAAGGCGAGGAGACACCCTCGCAAAGTACATTGCACTGGTAATTTGGTGTCCTCTAGTATCCACTGAAAGGTATAATTAGCTATACTCTGCAGTGCTCGATAGCTGTTCGTGTTCGATAATGTACAGGTATCTTCTAACCCCAGATAATGAGACACGTTTAGGTACTCGCAATCAACACCTGGCTAATCATTCTAAGTAATAGCCCTACGGTCGTGGGGTGGTTTGCGTTCCATCCTACTCTGCAGACACTAGCATTGACGTCGTTCACCTACGGTATGCATCATTCATAATGGCTTGAAGCCACCGAGTCTAAGCGTGTAACGAATAGGCATTTTGACCCTTCAGCCCACTTCGCAACCGAAGACAAAAGCGGCGGGATTATCCAGACATCAAGCGGCTATGTTTCTCGCTGGCTTCCCCGCTATTCTACTCGGTACCTCCGCCATCGCGTATAATAAATGGATCAATCGGAAAGCACATATGACGACTTGGCATGGTGTATGTTCGTCTTGAAACCTTCAGGTTTGAAACTAATCCAATTCACCTAGACATTCGGGTACCTCTGTGTGATCTGGATCCTTATCCAAGTGGCTATAGGTGGAGGTAGCATATGGTTTAATGGTGTAGCTTTTGGTGGAGGTCTGAAGGCGAAAGCCGTATGGAAATATCACAGGCAAGCGTTTCGAGTTCTGAGTCTCGAGACGTTATTTATTGCGCAGTAGACTATCAGGCTATCTCTTGTTTCCTACGCTAATGCTCACTGCTCACCTAGGTGGGGGTTGGTCTAACTGGGGAGCTAAAAATGTGAGCCCCGGTGTTAGGACTCTGACCTATGTGCTAGCACCGGCTGTGACCTTCGTCTCAATCGTTGTACGGATAAGGTACGTGACCGCACATATAATTCAAACACAAACGGACATGTAATGATGACCTGCCAGACGATCAAAAATGAAATTCTTTTAGCGCTCTTAAATAGAGATACGAAGTATCATAAAATATGTACTAGTCGACAAGCTATGTTCACGAAGTAGTAGTATCGGAAGACACTGGTTGGGTAATAACCTCTCCCAGAAAACCGGGCAAAAACCGCTCCATCCTCTCATGAGTTGCAGTCCACAAGGTACGTTGACTTTCACTCCTTTCGTCGTTCCCTGGAACTGGTGGCACTAGTACTCCAGTAGTGTTCATCACCAAAAGGACGTTTTTGAGTGACTCAGGAACTGCTTCAAACTACGGAACGGTTGTTCAGAGAAGAATGTTTGGCAATCCTGCTCTACTTACCAATTGATCGTCTTTGTTGATATTCATTAATCTATCCAATAAATCTAAAATTTGGATCCACAGAATCCTAAAATCGGCTTTTCCTTGACCTTCTCGCAGGTCGAGGTGTATGAAAGCCTTGCAGAGAAGCGCCGACGCTCGAAGCCGGGTTTCTGACATGCTTTGTGGATCACGTCGGAAAACGTCTGGTTTTAAAAGGTCATCCAGAAGCGGGAATATGACACGGTTAAAAATCTCTTCCACATGCGCCTGATCAGCACCCTCGAACATGATGTGGGGGCCTAATATAATGCGCTGCAACTGACTGATAGCGCTGTGGCGCACCTCACGACAAGCATTTGCAGAATGCCGGGAAAGTAATGTCAGCAAGGGCAAACATAACTGCCGCCAAGCTGACGAAACATGACGTTAATGCATGATTTAGACAATCGTGGCGAAGTCGTCCAAAATTGTGATGAGGCCAGAGTAGTTGTCAGCCGTAACAAGCTGAGCAGCATCATCAGATGAGATGTTAGTAATGAGATCAAAGGACATCCGGGCAGCTTCTGGGTTGGCGATTGTGGAACGCATAAGGGCAAAGACAAGGTTCCATTCAGTTTGTGAGCTGGGCAAGATGACGTTAGGGAGTAGCGAATAAGAAATAAACCCGAACCTGATGACGTTGCTATGTTTCTGAACCAAGAGGATAACGCCGGACATGATTTGCTCTCCCATAGAGCTTGCGATGGTTGTAGGTAGACCAGAAAGGAGGTCGAAAGAGACATAGATTTGGTCGCGGAGGAATGGCTTTTCAACTAAGTAAGTGAAAAGGTAGTTGATTGAGTATGAAATGTGTACTTTTCGAGTGAGTATCAGACAGACTCGCAACAGGGTCACGACGGCTCGCTCTATCAGAAGAGTACTATATTGAGTAGGAGCGGAAAGCAAAGCTGACAAGTGTTCAAAAAATATTGGCCTAGCGTAAGATGAATGAGCCCGATTTACGGCTGGTGTACGACAGACGATTTACCAAAGTTCCTCGATATGCTGCGGAGCTTGGCATAGAATATTGGCCATCATCTCAAGAAGAAAGATAGAGGCAGGATCATATGGAAGCGAATAGATAGCGTTAGAATGATGTACGTTATCATCAGACTCCTGCCTGAGTCTGGCGACGGTTCGTTCGTGTGCGAGTGCTTCTAGCGCCCGAACAGCTGCAACTAGTGCCTCGGAGTCAAGTTGCCTGTAGAGAAAATTGGGCCCGCTCAACCGAGAGAAAAAGACGAATGAGCTTACATGATTTGATTGTATAATTCGTCAAGTCGGCAGGATGCTATACAATCGATGGTGCAAAGAGTATTTTCGATATCCGCATCCGTTGCATCCGGAACAAGATTTTCGGCGCTTGCGCCGTATGGCGTCAGAAGGTATGACGACAACGCAGAAAGCAAGCCGCCTTCGCTTCTCGTGGGCGGACCAGACGGTTGACCACCTCGAAGAGGAATCATAGAGACACCTAAGAAGTCCTCCATTTGGAGCATTCGTATTGGTAGTAACGAGTGCAAGAAGAGGTTCTGAAACATCTCAAAGATCTACACAGATAAACTTAGTTTGGCAATGGGGTGGGCAAAAGATTTTCTTAGCGTACTTGTGTCCAGCCCTCTCTAAGGGCGTTGCCGTTGCCATTGACGATGTTAAATAAGACAACAGCTGCCAGCTGGCCTTTGAAGTTGGTGCCAAACTTCACTGAGAGCTTGGAGACCGTGATAGACTGACCTTCGACCTCGACCATGGGATAGTTTGGAACTCGGACAGGTAAAATTTCCGAGAGTAGACTCGTTGCCTCTGATAGTGAGATTACCACAAAATCGAAGACATCTGGGAGAGAAAAATGGCCAGCCAACGTCGCACATTGCCGGAAACCAGCGATTGACCGCTGAATAATATACTCTTCTTCAAAGCTGATAAACGCATGTGCGATCGCCGAAATAACGGATTTCCATACGATCTTAAACATGTCGACGTCGAATAGAGATGAATTGCAGATCATGAGATTACCTAGATAACGGTACGTGAGACCGTATTTCGAGGAAGGAAAGCCTAACCAGCGTACTAGTTTGACGTGACCGAGTAAGGAGTTCTTTCCAAGCGTATTCGAAGCCCAATTGCCCTGTGTGTTCTTCAGGCATAACGATTTCGCGTTTACGAATTGAATCGTATATATTTTGCTGCTGTAGTATTAACACGCTAGAATTTTGATATGCGTACAACGTACCAAAAACTCGGAGGTAAAATTATGGCCATCGTTCACTCCTCGCAGGTTTTTCTGATAGTCTTCTATGGTCATGCGTTTCTGAAGACGATGAAACAAGACATTTTTGGAAGAGGGAGCAGTTGACGTACTCTTACTTGCGGGTTGTGAAGATCGGTGTTTAACATAATGACGGAGTAAGCCAAGACATAGACCGCGTCTTCGCTCTTTATTTCCTCTAAAATAGCCATCAGAAAACGGAACTGGCTAGCTGCAATAGAACGGACCTGGACCAGACGCAAAGTATATCGATGCGAAGGTTTCTGTAATCCGGGATATTTGCTGGGCTTCCCCCGGTAGTCGAAAAGATTCTAAAAGTTCCCGCATAGCCTCCGCAATAGGTTTCTGCCCTGGTTGAGACATGCATACTGGACAAATCACACACGACGAGAACGTACATTTTTAAAGTCAAATAGGCCAACGAAGGCTTTCAAAATGTCGAGGTTCTCCGGTTTCGAAATGAAGTCTCCAAGAAGGCGTTTATCAAGTCTGGTACAACTTTTCAGAAAAGATGCGAGGCTATGGGCTTTGGTGCTTTCTCCCGAAATGTCTGTATAAATCAGCTTGTTTTCTTCTAGAAAGGCGATCCCAGCCTTAGGCTTGGCGTTGAAGCGTGCGGCGCCCGTTAATATAAGCTTTTTCTGTGACTTGGTCTGGATCAGCGACTCCGGCATTGGAAATCCCTGATCTACTGTTAAGCTGGTGGTGGACGATTGGGCAAAGCGCTCACATATGGCCAAGCTTCCGTTGTCTGTAAAGTGAAATCAGACTGGTAAAATGTGAGACTTGGAAGAAGACTAACACCCAATGCTCGAGCTGCCATATCGTTCACAAAAGCCAATAAGAGGTCTAAGCACAGATACTGGGCGCTCCGTTGCTGCGAGTCCTCGACGGGGTGATCGGAAGGATATACAGCCTGAAATTTCTTTCCGTCACTCATGAGTCGTTCAGTGGTAGAAATTCTATACCTTAGTTAGAAAGTCAATCAGACGTTCAAATAAATTCTCGCAATTAATATCGCAGTCATAGTTCGTAAACAAGTCGACCATGAAACTGGGCTGCTGGGAGATCAGACTCAGAGTTTCCAAGATCAAGTTACGAGTCTCCCCACGCGCAGGCGCAACAGAAGCACGAGTCGGGGCAGCGATATCCTTTGCCGTCTCTACCTCTGCCACCTCACCCATTGGTGCATCAGCCAACATAGCGGGCGTGCCAGGTCTTGGTGTGCTCGGCCTCGGACTGCCACCATAAGACTTTTTATTGGCGGTCGTAGAATTGTGTGTGCCTTTGAGATGTACGGATAATGGCAGATTCAGCCTATCGATTATGAAGGCTAGAAATAGTTCCTGCTGTAGTTTCAAATGTTCGCGCATCGTATTGAACACCGTTGATATAGCACGTAAGGCGAGATGAAGAATTTGAGTATTATCAGATCTAGCAAGTAGAAAGAGAAATTTGCAACCAGGGTCGAGGACTAATGCCTTTAATGAGGGGAAATCGCATATACGATGACCGGCTTCTTCAAAAGACGCATTCAAGACACCAAGGGCGACAAGTCGAGTTGAATCAGTGTGTTGCTGATCGTTTGGATCCAGAACATTAATTAGCACTCGAAGAAGTTCCAGAATGGAAGGGAAGCCGTCTAATAAGGATATCGTTAGAAAATTGCTGTTCTCAGCTTTTTTAACGTACACTGCTGTCGATCTACATGAGGCGTCATCGGTACATGCAAAATGGTAGCCTCCTCTGATGTTGGAGGATGCTCTGGGACAAATTCTTGCGAGTCCGTTGTGTTGTGCGAAATTGTCAGGTCGGAGGTGTTCATTGAAACTTTGATGTCGCCATCTACAGCATCGTCATCCACAGATTCTAGTTTCCTTTCTTCCTCTTCTGGGTCGAGCTTATGTAGCCTCGCAAAAACTGTTTTAACGAGCAAATGCATCGTTTTTTCCGCAGAGCGGCGCAATGTTTCTGGTACTGATATTCAAGTGTTTTCAATATATGTGGAAGGGGAGACTCACCGCTCAGACGTATTTGACAGCAAGTGGTTAATACCGTTTCGAGCATTTCACAAACCTCTACATCCCCAAGCACGCTTCCCACGTCCCCGCACAAACAATCTTCTATTACAATTAAGATTCTGAGGAGCACAACTTCATCACCCGACGAGTCACTTGCTTCGAATTTACAATGCGAAACTGAGCTGCTGAGCTCTACAAGTGCTTGTTCAAGTGCAAGAGAATGCGGCGAGATGAGTCCACAAGTGAAAAAGCTGTGTAAAGCGGATAAGACAGCAGACGTTATCGGTCCTGTAGACAAAGGTGATCTAATGATCGCAAAAAACGGGGCAAGGATGACGGGCAGTTCCACAGCTTTGATATCTGTGAGACACGATCTTAGCGAGCTGTAAATTGCGGAACATAACGACTCCTCGAACTTTCAATATCCCTCGCGGTCCGTTTGAGCTCCTGGAATCCACTCATGAGCTCTGCCTCTCTGTTTACTCTCCCAGATTGCTGGGCGGCATAAGGGGGCTTAGATATTCGGAGGCCATGGTTGCTTCCTAAAGAGGAATCCTTCGACGGAACAAAATGCGTTGACGAAGCCCATCGCGAATTTTTGCGCATAAGCGAAGTGACTGAGAGAATTTCTGAGTACAATACATGCTTATGCGAGGCACCTTCGTATAACTTTGTGTTTGAGTTGACGGAGGTCATTAGAGCTAAAGAACACGTCTACTCGGTTGATCTCTGGGGCTGATGTAACGTGTTTGTAACCAAGGATAAAACAAATATTGCAGTTTGAATTTATCAAGGTACGGTAATGAGGGCACTGGTACCATACAAATCATGAATCCTAAGTTTCTAATTCATCTATGTAGATCCTTCACCAGCGCCTGTGACTCTTGATGACATAGCAGCTTGACCTGCAGCGGTTGCGGCGAGCCTTGAGCGTTTTCGCTCCGCCTCTGTAGACAGGGGATATATAAGCGTCCGGAACTATAAGAGCCCCCATGTATGAAGACTTGCCAGCTTCTTTTTCACGCTCTATTTCGCTCACTATCGCCTCAATTTCCGCTAGCTCCAAATTCTAAACTATATCAGATAGCGGATAGTTCTACATTGCGAACAGCACTTTTCAAGTAAGCTCCCTTTATCTTCACAGGGTGTCAAGCCTTTCTAACTTTGGCAGAGCCGTCTGTATGCGGCCCAGAGCTCGATCACCTTGTTTCACCTCCAACAAAGAACGAGCCCTCCTTCGGGAACTTATCGAAATGGAATGGAAAGGTCATCCGAAAGGATGACGTGTTCTGGTTTAGCTCACAGGTCATAGATCCTCCGTCAAACTACACACCAGGTATGATGCAGCAAGAAGTAGTCACCATGATCTCATCACCTGTAGGTCTCATCCCTTTGTTAAAGAAAGCTTTCCGGAATAGCCATTCTTTGGGCACAACACGGCGTGTTGTACTTTGCTATGATCAAACCGTCCATGTTTGTTGTGCACTTTGGGATAGGAGATGGGGTTGTGGGTGTGTCTCTATCCTTCATCGCTAGCTTCGTCAGGTCATTCGAGCCCGCAGATATCGTAACTTCTTGATGGCTTGCACAGCACTGATGAATCAGCCGTTTCAGCCAACGTATGCCCAACTTCTCAGTAAGCCATCATCACCGGGGGTCTGCAACCTTCAGACCTGGATAGAAGGCGCATGGAATGAAGGTTAGTATGGCACTCTCTCTCTATGCTATCATAACCCGGATCACTTAGGTTTCGACAAACAAGGGGCGAAAGAGCTTAAAAAACTCGTAGGTACCAACAAGTGGATCGGAACGGCAGGTCTGTTCAACTAGACTCGACCTTGGCTATTTGACATATTGCTTTGTAGATCTATGGGTTGCATTTACTTACCGTGGAATACCGTGAGCCCAATCAATTGCCACCTACCTTTTGTTATAATCTCCGTCTCAGTGCCGAACTGGTTGATTTTGACTTGAAAAACCAAGCACGAGGTATATATCAGGTCTCCAGTGCACCTATCATCGTTGAATCAGTTTTCTAGGTGCAGAGATCGTTGTTGATTGGATTGTCAACTACTTCTCTGCTCAAACGGAATATCCCAAACCTACCAATGTCTACGATGCTCTTCGTGGCGCTTCTGCAATCGTTGTTACGGAACGTATGCCCCTCATACTTCAGCACGATGGTCATTCCCGAATCATCGTCGGATATGAAGTGACGAAAAGCGGTAAAGTGGTTTTACTCATGTTTGACCCATCAACGTGAGTGTCCAACTCGAACACACCACCATGATTGAGCTTTAGGTTTTAGAGAAATAACTCAGAGAATAAGGGAAAATGCTCTTTCACTCTGGTCGCAGTCCTCATCCTCCCAGTCTTTGCGCGGTCGTTCAAAAGAAGACCATGAAAAGATTCGGAAGAGGTCGGAACATAGCTCACCTTCGGCCTCCTCTACGCGTCCCGGCGTCAAACGTGCACGCTCGGCGGTGGGTGAAATGATCCACGTCGGTGAAAGTGAAGACGATATCTATATCATCGAAGACCCTAGAGGTCCAGGGCCGAGGAAGCCATCACTTGAGAGGTCGCGGTTATATGGAGTGGATCGCAAACTCATAGATAAATTCAGACTGGAATCAAAAAAACTCGGGTTTGCAGTTTTTCGCGAATATGAAGATCTAGTCTGACATCATTCCATTCAGGAAGAAGGAATATCAGATCCTGTACTTTCCTATGACGGAACCCTTGTCAGATAGACAAAGAATGTCCTCCAAGACCGTTGTGAGCACAAGAGTCTGTTAGGTAGCTCACCCGCCTCTCGCCACACTGGATATACAATATTTGCATCATACTCGGATGGAACTCATCGCGATTTCCAATATAGGGTCAAACCCTCACGATGCCTCGACAAACCTTCTCTACATTTGTATTTTATGATAGTAATACAATAGGGTTAATAGAATATATAATTGCTGCCTACTCTATACAGGTGCCATCGTAACGTCCCCAGCATCTACGTGTGGTGGAAATATGATATTTGGATCTAGTCCGGTCAGAGGAGCCAAATCTAGCGCAGCCACAGCACTTCGTAAAGCTCGCTCCCATGCCTCTTCTATTTTATAACCGCCACCTCTCATGATTCCTTCTCTATCCTTGCGAACGGCTTCGCTCAAGAAATCTTGGTAGCCACCATTTCTCAACTCAAATTTATCGTCGTATGCATACCAGTTATCTTCCAAAGGCACATGTGGCACATCTGGAATGGCTGAACTTTGGGCTGCTCTTGATCTGAACAATTGGGCACTAGTCTGTATCGCCAATGATGAACTGGAGCGTGCTGAAGACCGTTTCGCCGCATTGGCGCGGGACCTGGCAATAACTTGAAGTGCGTCTTTATCGCTGGTTTCTAGCTTGTCAATTATTTCCCTTCTTCCCTTCTCGCGTTCCTCGCGCTCTTCCTCTTCTTCACGACGAATTTCCTGTGCCCTGATTTCGCGCTCCCGCCGATCTGCATCTTCTTGTTCCTTGAGAGCAAGAGCATACGCCTCCTCTCGCTGAATATTAAGTTCGATAAGCGCTGCATTCTCGGCTCGATAAGCATTTATGCGCGCTTCTGTTTTAGCAACGTCGATTTCGTGTATAAGGTTAAAGGCTAAGTCACGCGTTAGAGTGAGAACAAGATGTAGAATATGAAGATTGACTAATGTCTTCCACTTCCTCAAGGTAATCATTATAGGTCCGCAAGTCCGGGAAATCCTCGCGCCGCTTGTTGAACCTAAAGTTATGAGGATAAGAGAAAAAATGCTGTATAGTTGACCTACTCTTTCGCGATTCGTCTTCTTATAGCAACTTCCTTCTCTACTCCGAGATCTTCAAATGTTTGAGGCATAAAAGCGAGTTTGCGTAACACCTTGTTGCATATGGGGCATGGTGCTGGTCCAAGAGTGAACAAACGATCAATACAAGATTCGCACCTGGAAGTATAGACTTGAGAACAATAGAGTAAACCCGAGAATCATATGGCAAACATGCATTTTATGATAGCAGGAACTGACGAGTAAACGTAGTTTTGGATTCAGGTACCTGTCACTCTTGCAGACAGGACATTGGTCATCCATGGACTTGAATCTTGTCAGCTTATTGATGACGAGAATCTGCATAAATAAGTGACCCACAAAGTACTCGGACGTTCTCCCTGACACATCTTTGACTCCGCCTCCAAAGACTGTCGTCGAAGTACTTTGAATTTGAGGAGTCGAAGAACGGGTCTGATTCGTAGATGTGGCACCGCCTTTGCGTACCGTCTTGCCTTGAAGCCATCCCCCAACTTTGGCGCGACTTGCCATGCCAGGCCCATAGGATGGTGAGGAAGAAGCCACTTGATCAAATTATGAGATCACGTTACCTGTCAATTGGTCATCAAGTAAGCCCCTCTTACTCATTCACTCGAGGGCTGCAGCACTTTAAATACTTTCTTTATATAGTCCCCGGTCAGTAAATGCTTCTCCACTTTATTCACTTGCTTATCATGGTAAATCTCTCTACTGCTACCACTCAGTCAGAATGGCGTAGCTCTCTAGACAATTTACCTGCCACTCCAGACAACATCCCCGCCTTCTTCTTAGCACATGGCTCACCGTTTTTGGCCTTCCCAGAGTCCGACTCCGGCTCGTATGGCGCAATGGGTGCATACCAAGGACCTAATGGTCCCTTGGCCAGATTTCTCAAAGACTTTGGTCCTGCACTTTTGAAAAAATATCAACCTAAGGGTATAGTTGTGTTCAGCGCACACTGGGAAACTTCTGGGACCCGTCTAGGTATTCACATCCATCGGCCACCCTTTTTTGATTGATTTGACTTTCTACAAGTGACCGACTATGGCGACGAAAACCCACTTCTGATGGACTACTTCGGATTTCAGCCAGCCTTGTACAAACTGAACTTTACCTCGAAAGGTGACGCCAAGCTTTCACAACGCGTAGTCCAAGTGTTCCAAGAGGCAAGTGTAGGCCATCACCAATATACACCTTACTCAACTAGGTCAACGCAGGCGGGTCAACCTGCTAGGACATCGTCAAAGCTTGAAGCTCGTGGCAATGACGGGCGTGGATTTTCAGGACCAGGTCTCGACCATGGCGTATTTGTCCCCTTTCGAATTATGTTCGGCGACAAATTCACCGATATTCCAATTGTGCAAGTATCGATCGATTCCAGTCTCAGTCCGGAGAAGAATTGGGAAGTTGGAAAAGCAGTTGCGCAGCTACGGTTCGTTCTCTGTAAAGCTGAGGCATTAACACTATTTATGACCAAGTGTCCAGAAAAGAAGGAATTTTGGTTATTTCAGGGGGCTTGACCATCCACAACTTACAAGACTGGGCCTCGTTTACGCCAGAGACTTGCAAGCCCATACACAAAGAGTTTGATCGAGCTATTTTTGATGCCGTTATTATTCAAGATGTAAGCGTTGGGAATATCCTCAACATCCCTTCATTGACTCCGCTTCTTAGGCTAAGAGACGTAAACAAGCAATGGTGGATCTGATACAGCACTCAGGTTTCCGTGCCTCACATCCAAGGGCAGATCATTTTGTTCCGATATATGTTGCCGCAGGTGCTGGAGAGGATGGCGATGTCCACGTGGTAACAAGCCTATATGGTGCTCCGACATTTGCCTTTGGTTTATAAACCTAGTCTCTGTAATATGTGAATAGAGATAGTGATCACACAGTTTGACAGTGACATTCCTTGACATTGAAATGCTCGTTGCTGAGTTGACAAGTTGCTCGTCGTCCTCCCCGTCACATGATCTGCGTTGCGAAGTTTTTTGATGTGAACAGGAGTAGCTGCTCGTTGCTGCTGTTCTCTGACTGGATGGCGTGCGCCTCCTGCGGTCTATAAGAACTACCATCCCATACGACGCAAGTCAGCGCAGAGCGCAAACACAAGCATCACCCCGTATGTTCTCTCATCCCAGCACCATCAATTGACTGCAGAGCTAACCGTTTGCGCTTATTGAACTACTTAGAGGTTTTCGCGTGGTACCTCGGCCCCTCCAACTTCTGGCTTAGCAACAAGCCACGTAGCTTTAGTTCGAACCTTTCTTAAGCATCTCAATTTCTCTTATCATCCTTATCTCTCTACCGGCTCTTGGAGAATATCACAGTAAACAGTCGCTTCAGCTTTGTTCGGTCCACCGGGCACTTATGCCATCGCTTTCAATCATAATTCCTCACCCATCTCCTGTCGTTTCTGAAGCGCTTCGCCGGACATCTATGGCAAACCCTGTTACTTCAATCCGTCGAGAATCTTCAGTCGTCGCTGATGCGCCCATGACGCCCCCTTTATCTCCTGGACACAGCGAACGTGGTGGAGATGCAATAATTGTGGACGCAGAGCCTCGCTACAGTGGTCCAGAACGCGGTGTACCTCACGCTGAGGCTTCTGTCACGGCCATGATTGGCCGGGCGGACGTCACCGCTGCGGAAATGGAAGTTGATAGCGAAAAGACGACAGTCCCTCAACGTCCCCTCCGGCTTCTGGAAGACGAGCAGGTGCATCTCCAGAGATCTGGACTCAAGTTATCTGATTTCGAAGTACGAGGAACCCTAGGTCGGTGCTTTCTGGACGAATACCTATTTTTCTTTCTCACTATTAACTTTTGACAACAAGGCACGGGCACCTTTGGACGAGTTCTACTTGTGCGACATCGGTCATCAACTGCACACCCAAGCATGCAAAATCATTTCGCAATGAAAGTCCTGCGTAAGACCGAGATAGTTCGACTTCGCCAAGTTGAGCATGTCAACGCAGAGCGATATATCCTCTCGCGAGTTTCCCACCCTTTTGTAGTCGACTTGTTTGCCACATTCCAGGACAGCCTCAACGTTTACATGCTAATGTCCTACGTCCCCGGTGGCGAGCTTTTTACACACCTTCGGCGCGCCAGACGCTTCACGCCAGACGTCACTCGTTTTTATCTTGCAACTATCATCTTGGCGCTGAAGTATTTGCATTCATTTAACATCATCTATCGCGACTTAAAACCAGAAAACCTTCTCCTTGACGCTCGTGGCTATCTACGTTTGACTGATTTTGGCTTCGCAAAAATAGTCGACGATCGTACATGGACGCTTTGTGGAACGCCAGAATACCTTGCTCCTGAAATCATCCAATCTGATGGTCATGGTAAGGCCGCTGATTGGTGGGCATGTGGCGTCCTCTGCTATGAGATGCTTGTAGGGTATCCACCATTCTTTGACGAATCACCCTACGGCATCTACGAGAAGATTTTGAGCGGTCATATCCATTGGCCCCGTAGTATGGACCACCTTTCTCGCAGCCTTATCAGAGAGTTCTTGAATCCAGACCGTACGAAACGCCTGGGAAACATGAACGGCGGTCCTCAAGATATCCTAGATCATCCCTGGTTCAGAGGTGTTGATTGGGACGCGCTTGAGCGCCGTGAGATCAACGTAAGTACCCAATAAGATGCTAGGTTCATACAATGACGTTTGCGACTTAGGCTCCCATAATACCTCATACGTCTTCTGTAGACGACACCCGTCATTTCTTGCATCTCCCTCTCCCTCCCGCAGACGAGATGCCCGGTCTCATCAAAGAAGAACAGCCGCCTGCGCTTCACCAACGTTTTGACCCAATAGCCTATCAGTTTCTTGAGTTTTAGCAACGTCAACATTCCTTACATCCCCACACACTTTCGGCAGACTCTGATCCGGCTCCTGCTTGTGTTTCAATCTGGTTCCTATCGAACCACATTTCGTTCTTGAGGGTTGATCCGTGCTATACCCACCCACCTTCCTTTCTACTTTTTTGCTTGCTATTTGTCCGCGTCAGATTGCCTGAATTTGTATCGATTATCTATCCGCTCCTTACTGGTTACCTTATACCGACCTCCTGCCGGGCATGTCAACCATTGGCTTGCCCACATGCTGCCCGCTTCCTGATATCCCATTTCATGTATATTCATAGTTTTCTTTTCGCTATATGCACCAAGTAGTGTAGCCCTGCGTTTGGCGTATGAGCCGCAATCTGTATTGTTACAGTCTCCCTCCCCTCTAGGTTCCTATCGTATTTTATTGTCCACATCCATGAGCATGTTAGCCTGGCCTCTGAGTTCGCCGCATAATTATATAAGCCTTTCTTTTTGCTTTCTCAAACAACCCTGAGGTCTTCGAACGTTCTACTAGTATGGCAAGTGAACCATCCAACCTGATGGTTTCCGAAGCGCATCTTGTTTCCGATGAAGTAAGTTACCATTCTCTTGTTTTGTTACGCGCCTTTGCCGATATGCACTGAAGGCCCGCAGACGAAAGGCTGAAAGGATTAAAACTTTCGGAGATCCGATCCAGCTTTCCGGAAAAGCACTGTCTATTCGAGTGCACGCTAATTACGCTTGGATAGCCGAGAACACTGCGGTAGCGAGGAAGGTTGACTTAGAGGTATCCTATAGGTGTTCACGGGGTTAGCGCCTATGTGAATCAGTGTTTAACAGTCGGGAAAAACAGTCCAGCTTTTCAAAGGTCATACTGGACCCGTAACGACTCTGGCATTTTGCGACAAGGAACTGGGATCTGGCGACGGAAAAGTTTTGATAACCGGTTCCTGGGACAAAGTATTTTGCATCTGGCTAGATCTTGTACTTCTTGACTGATCGACTGTGATGATACAAGACCATCAAGCTCTGGGATATAGATGTATGTAACTTGCTAGCCTAAGACGTGGTCACTTAGCGTTTGTAGACCAAAGAGATGTTGTCTTCAACACCAGAGGCTCATAGCGATTTCGTCAAAAGTTTGCTCGTCCTGCCGTCTCTCCGTCTATTGGTCTCGTCTGGCTCGGATAAGATTGTACGATTCTGGTATGTATCCTCAACACCTCTGTATCCAGTTGTATGAGAACCGAGCCAGGGACTTGTCTCGTCCATGCCAAAACCAGCCACTACAAAACATGGGCTCAATCACGTCGCATACGCGTCCTGTGGAATGTATAGATGGGAAATCGTTGTCGTCCAGCTCTGCCTTCCTCTATACTGCAGATACTATGGGTGTAATCAAGTCGTGGATTTTGATGAAGGAGGATGGGGCGACTCCGCGATGGCGTGAAACTCTTCAGCATGAACTCACTCACCACCGAACGCGAATCAACGAAATGCTTTACGACGATGGATATCTCTGGACTGGTATCTTTTGAGTAGCTCATAGATTACCCATTGGCTCATTTTTCATCCATTTTAGCCTCGTCAGACGAGACTACCCAGGTACTCAGCAGAGATCCAGAAACCCACCATCCAAAGAAGCCCATCCAATCAATCTCTCATCCTGTAGCTGTTAGATGTATTCTTCCGTTATTGTCGACTGAAGTTGGAGAGCCCTACCTGATTACTGGCGCAGGAGACGTACTGCGAGTGTACGACGTGTCAAATCTTGAAGAGCCAGAACTTGTAAAGGTTGTAGATGCCCATTGGCATGATGTTACAGCGGTCCGATTCTGGAAACGGACGACGAAAGGCGACGATGGAAGAACACGGACAGAGCCCTGGATCATAAGTACTAGCTTGGATGGCACCATTCGAAGATGGCAACTTAGGTGTACGTGATGCCTGAACTCAACGCGAATAAGCACTTAATGCCTGGTACAGCGCTTTTGTCTTCAGTCCCAAATGAGCGTACGGAAGAACTACCACATCTAATCCCCGCAGGTGAAAATACCACATTTCAGATGACTGAAGACGAGGAAAGCGAATTGGCTGAGCTAATGGGAGCGAATTAGTCGATGTACAAATTCCTCCCACCTCGATAGACTCGATATATAGAGGGTAAATTTGGGCAAGAAGTATTAAATCATCTCAACGATTTGTCCCACCCTGGGAAGTACGGTTCCTCGTCAAGCGTTCTCACTTCCCAACCTTCCGGAACTAACCCTTTATTCTCCTGCTCCTCTGCCCATAAATCTAACACTGGTAGTACTTTGTGTTCGACATGGTGTGTGGCCTTGTAATGCAGCAGCGATGGCTTTCCTTTGCGCAAGATCTTTGCCAGCAACTTCGGAATATACGGCTCATTCCTAAAATCGGTGACAGGCGTAAATAGTGCCTTGAAGTTGAAGACGATGGCACGGGATACAGGCAGGCGCCGCAGAGTCTGCCAGTCGACACGTAAGTGTATGTCTTCAATGTCGAGGTCTGGCCGTTGGGTGTCGCGCAGTTCAAAATGTCCATCCCCCGGTTGGCTATACAGCGGCTGCCCTATCGCCAATTCCCAGGATCCTCTTTGGACGGGCTTGTCACAAGCTAACTTTGAAAAGTATCTGTGGATCCTTCGAACCTCTACCTCAATATGAGTCTTGCCGAGCTCACCGATTCATAGACAGCTCTATCGTCTGCTTATAGTCGGGAACTGATGCATGAATCGCATGCAGGGGCTTTCCCATCTTCTCCCGGAGTCTCCAACCTACGGCAGAGCACGAAACCGCTGCACGTAAATAGTATAACCCCGTTGTCTTGTCCTGTTGCACAATTAGGAAGTCTTCCGGGACATGGTCAAGAAGAAAATGGAGGGGGTTGACTGTTTTGATGTTTGATGATGTTCCAAGAATGGAATTATGAAACACTCCAGACCTCCAATCGACGCGGAATTGCTTGGGATAGCGGGCACAGAGAAATTGTATGACCATTTCCATGAGCTCCTTGGATGCTTCTTTACTGCCAGGCAGCTCGTCCAGTATTGCTTTCCCGAGCTGGGCATATAGCTCCTGCCTTTGTGCAACTCGGTCGCGATATGTCGACTCTAGTTCTAACCACCAATCGGGCTCCATCTTCTTCAGGGCTGGTTGTGATAATATTAATACAGCACGCTTGGATGAGTGTACGGACAAAAGCGTCCTACCCATGTTCTGATGGTATTCCCATCGAAATGGACGGTAAGGCCTAGGTCTTGCATAATCGATATCAAAGTTTGGTAGCGGCTTTGGGCTGGGAACGCCAGATAATTTGAAGTAATCGGGTGGGCCAATGTGGCGAAACCAGATGTAAAACAGTCTGCAGAGGGCTAGACTGCAGGCAAAGAAAAGGGCAAGTACAGTGAATTCATACTCCGGCATTGGGGACTATATCTTTCTTTGCAAGGAAGTGTATTTATAATATTCCAAACTTCTTTTCATTCCCGTGATAGTGCGTATCATGTTCCGAAAAGCATAGAAGGTAAGGGTAGGTCGTGCGTGAGTATATAAAATAGATAAGATCCTGTGATACATTGAATGCTCCGGCTTTATTCAAGAAGTGTCAGGTTTCTATAGCTTCGAGCGCATGATCATAAAACTCTGAGCATTCTGTAAACTGGCGGCGGCCGTTGTAACCAGCTCATCAAGACTTGGCATATAGGTAAGAGGCCGAACGTTTGGGGATTTTGAGGATAAACTCACATTTCTTTGGCTGGTTTAATATCCTATGACATCCAGGATTAACTAGAATGACAAAGATAACCAGTAGGATAACGCAATATACGAACATTTATAGAACCTGCAACCCTACCCATTAACCCTTAAGAGGTCCAATTTGCGTAAGTTGAAATACGAAGCCTTAAGGAAAGTGCAACCGTCAACTTACATGACAAACCTGGCACGGACTTCTCTGGGTGGCTCAAGAGCTCAACTTCATGGGGAATTTTACCCTCGGCGAGGAGTTTTTCTAGTTCGACGCGTCTCCTGGATTCCCTGCAATCGCAATCGTAAAAATTTCTGCCGGTAAACGAGTTTAAACGTACCACTCATCTACGTAGGGCGTCTTCCGAACACTCATAGGCCGGCCGGTATAAATTGTGGTGCGGATGACATCGTCATAGCCGGCCGTAAGGACCATTTCCTTGTGCCTTTTTGGCGCACCAGCTTCATTGCTAGCAACAAAACGTGTCCCAACCCAGACACCTGAGGCACCATAACTATGGCAGAAGTTGAAAAATAGATGATAATTGTGTATCAATCAAGGAGATGACTGACGAGAGAGCGGCTGCAAGGCCACGGCCATCCGCAATCCCGCCAGCTGCGACGACGACGACGGGTTCGCCCGTCAAAGGGCTCGTCTTGCCTTTACAGAGGTCCACAACAGCAGGGATGAGAATGGAAAAAGCAGTATCGCCTGTATGGCCGCCTCCTTCCCCGCCTTGCGCACAAATTATATCAACACCTGAGTAGCATAATCAGATCCATAATTATGCGAGATCATGAGTAGTGCAATCACCCTGTGCAAGTGCTTTTGCCACGTGCTATGTAATAATGTATGGCAGAGTGTCAAATGTTAAGTTCATTAGCCTGGAAGAATTACAAACCTTGGGATGCCCAATCATACTGAATTGTTGATGAGCACTGCATGAAATGCACAGAATCAAAGTTACGTACTTCATAACTGGTATCTTTGCAGCGTGAAGTTTATCGACTACCCACTTGGGCGGTACGCCAACTGCACACACAAAAAGCGACGCCTTGCTTCTCACAATGACATCAATTAGCTCTGGGAGATGTCCGTCAGTGTAATCTTTCTGTCAAGCGGGATAAGTAAAAGTTTTGTCAGAGCATTTATGAGCTACAAACATTTGTCTTCCTTGCGTTTCCTCCGACCTGGGGTATTAAAAGGTCAACGCCAAAGGGCGCATTTTTGTCTTCCAGATGCTCTTTGAGTTCATCGATAGAGCCCTGGAGAAATTTGGGTGATTGACGGACACCGCCAATGACACCAATTCCGCCTACAGTTCAGGTATAAGGACATAAGACCGTGGAGTTAGTGAGACTTTATGTGCTACCTGAATTAGTGATGGTAGCTGCCAACTTGGGGCCCGCTGCAACATTCATGCTTTGACGTTTGTCCGTTAATTTTGGTCAGTCAGGAGGTTAAGAATGAGATGATTTACCCCGCGAGCATGACAGGATGGTTAATCTTAAATAACCTTGTCAAGGGAGTGGTAAATACTGGTTGAGATGAAGGCATTCTTTCTTTCTGGGTAAGGATCAAGTCGTTTGAGGAGAGGAAATGATGCGGATACGGAATCTTTGTGCGTGTCTTCTCATATCCCCTCCCCCTTGAACGGTGACCCGGTTATTGTGGTTACCGGAAACCGAGCTTCCATCTAGGCCGCGGGGACCCGCGGACACCTCTCAATTCCTAAAGCTGCCGAACGAAAGGACTGCACCCAGACAAATGTCTTCACCAAAGTGCCCAGTTGACCATGAATCTGCCTCAGACCAATGTCCCGTCGATAAAAAGTCGAGCTCTCCGTGGAGTCGCTTGCTTTCGACCCAATCTCAATCAATACCGTCGACACCGTCATCATCAGCTTCGCTATCTACAGAGCGTCAAACATCTTCTATTCCAAGAGTCTCAGATGGGAATTGGGTTTATCCCTCAGAGGCACAATTCTTCGCTGCCATGGCTCGCAAGGATCATAATCCTCAAGCAACGGATATGAAGGCTATCGTTCCAATACATAACGCTGTTAATGAGCGTGCCTGGGCGGAGGTGATGAGGTGGGAGGCTGGCAGAGGTGGCGAGGTGTGTGGTGGCGTGAAGCTGGTCAACTTCCAAGGGAAACCACACCAACACAGTCCAAAGGCTCGATGGAGAATGCTATTTGGGTGAGTCTCATCTTTACACATAGAAGTATAACATACAACTTGCGATTAAACAGGTATTCGGCACCCTTCGACAGACACGATTGGGTCGTAGACCGCTGTGGTAGGCGGACACGTTATATCATCGACTTTTACTCAGGGCGCTCGGAAGGCGCGTCGTCCAACAATCTTTCCTTTTACTTGGACGTACGTCCTGCATTGGACAATTGGGAGGGGATTAAGATGAGGACGGAGCATGTTTGCAGCAAACTACTAGGTACCTTTGGATTGGGTCCAGTGCGCTTTTCAAGGAGCCAGTGATGTTGATATTTCTAGATGATACTATGCACAACACTGATCAAAATGCTACCGTTTGCTTCTTGTCCTCTTTTTCTTCGCTGGTTGCTGTCGGTCCTCGTCAGCACTACTCTCCACTTCCGTTTCGTCGTCTCCAAATCCGCTTTCTTCGTCATCACTGATCTCTTCCTCTTCATCCCATTTGCCGTCCACATCCCTTTCCTCTTCCGCAACTTCATCGTGGTAGCTATCTTCATCCACGTCATCTGTTGCATCGTCCTTATCACTTTTATCATGGGTATCTTTGCTATCCCCCTGAACAAGTGCTTTTTTCCTTCGAACATTCTGCTCCTGTGCTTCCCGCCGCTCCTGCTTCAGCTTCGCTCTTGCAACATGCTCGGCTTTCTGAACGTTGATTTCACTTCTTGTTTTCTGAACTGAAAAATTCATCAGACCACCGTCAGATTGGACAAGGTCAAACTGCTCACCAAACCGATGGTATATTACACCTCCTTCCTTTCCGGGAATGCCTTCTGTAACCTTGACCAACCGCAGCTCCATCCTAGGTCCAATCTCGTCGAGTCTAACAGCTCGCCTCTGCCCTTTCTTGTTATTCCTTCCAACATAATCATCAGCCAAGCTGACAGCATCTCCATCATCACCTGCAACGCTCTCAGTTGATGAGGCAGCACTTTCGTACCCACCTTCCGGGCCAAGCTCTCCTCTCTTTCGTAGCATAAAATCTGCCACGTCCATTTCGTTGCCCAAGTCCAGAATTCCTGGAGTAGAAGTCATTTTGGTGGTGCCTTCCAGAACGCGCCGAACACGTTTTGAAACGCCATAAGGCTTCACTGTGATCACATAGTGGCGGAAGTCTACTGTTTCACGATCTGCGTTGTACGACACCAAAACGACTCTTCGTGCAGACGAAAGTGTCAGGGTGTTAGGGGAAAGAGGCGGGAACATAGTTTGAAACGCTTTCATGAGGAGAGGAATATGGGGAGGCGTCGTCGGGGACGCGGGAGGAAACGACGCTAGTACCAACTAATTGACCTAGCTTTAAAGATATAGTGAGCGTAATGAGGGAGAATAGCTCACTAAAGGCGGAGTGAGATATTCCATCCCAATGCTTCTAGCTCTTCGCGAAGTATTTAGCATATCTTTCATCAGACTGTAGCGCTCTACCCGAAAGCTTAACGTAGGTCCTGAAGATAGACGTACGATTCGCAGCGATGGCGCGATTTCTGTCAGGGTGAATGCAAGTAAGTGGGTAACTTGTAGCGCGGGTGCCATGGTCAAAAAGTCTTTGAGCTTGTTACGATTCCGTTCCTTGCTTGCAAATAAGAGGTCTCATTGAGGAACATTAAAAGGGCGTTTAGGGAAAATGTACCTTTAGCCGACTAGCAGTATTGGGCTCCATGACTTTGCGAACGTCGCGCACGAGTTGAGTGAGTGAAGTGCCAACTTTTCCATGCTTTATGATGAACGATTTTGGTGCATCAGCTGCTTGTTTTGCTGTCTGACCCTTGAGGTGTGTCCTATTTTTCCGTCTACGGCCCATGGCGAGATGATATCCAGGTGTAAAAACTTTTTACTGTATAGCCTACCGCCAATATGTTTGCATCAGCCTTTGTTGCCAAATACAAGCCTGACCCTTGAGTTCATGAATAGTCGTTTAGCCTCCTTCCGCGGACCCTCTAATCCTACAACCTCTCCAGTAAAGGTCGAGAAAAATTCACCCTCATCTCCCGCAAGAGCCTCAGAATCGACCTACCACAGAAAAATTCGTACTCTGCTGCAAGAGCTGCGGTCAATCGCAGAAACATGGGATGATCTCGTGCTTATTGACGGTCTGAAAGCCGCAAAAAGTCTGATAGACGCCCGCACAGATCTAGAGTATGTTGAGGTTTTTCTCTTGCTTACATGCTCTGATTTTTTTTTCTTCTTTAAGCAATGATATCGCTCTGCTGCCAGACGGCAAGCCACGCACAATAATAGTTGGTCCAAAGCTTCGGATCATGGAGAAATATATCTCTGAACTAGATTCTGTTATGATGAAATTAGTAGGTAAGAAATCCTTCATCGTTTCTTTCAATTCATTCGTATTTCATAAGAATAAACAATTTCGTCGGATGGATGTAACTATTGAAAGTATGGAGACAATTCTTTTCGAGGCATCAAAGATGAAGGGATGGCAATGGGTCTCTGAGGACCCGTTATGGATTACCTGGTCGTTGGAGAAATTTGGTAAGATTGGTATTCTCTAATTGGATCCAATTAACTTGCTTTGTACGCCAGTAACCTCTGTCTCTTCTATCCTGGTGTTCTATCACAGATCCTTGAATCTTCATAATGATATAGTCAACACACTCCGCAGTCATTCGACATCTTTTGAAGATTCTCAGAAGGCAATTACGCAATGGGTTCAGCAGCCTTGGTTAGTCGATGAAGGTTGGGATGCGAGATGGGAAGACATTTGCGCGGTTGAAGTGGACCGCTGGGCCAGATGACAACTCCAAAATCGGTTGTCTTGTGCCTCATCCTCATCTCATAGGCGATGCCACCCTCATTCATTCAGATGGTCGGTTTTTAGCGAGCTTGGGCGTAACAAACTCACAGCGCGGCAGCTGGTAATAAAGTAGGCTGGGGTGAGCTGTTAGGCCGCTTTAGACAGTTGGGAACACGTCTCTAGGTGTTAGCTATAGTTTTTGCACTTCATCATCTAGAACTTTTCCAACGACAGATCATTCAAAAAGATGGGTAGTATCGATATACGCTTTAAGTTTTACCGGATAAGAGGACCAGGCAACCGCAAGCGAAGCGGCCCGAATTCTCAGTTCAATTCTTTGATCACTGCTACCACAATGGTCAGTTGATTTCTGTCTATACAAACTCAGCTTACCATTATGCATAGCATGGAGTAAGACGTGTTCGCCAGTCTAAGCAAGCTATTGAAGCCAAAAGATTGCGAGATAAGGCCAAGCTCGACGAATATCTTGCTCTAACCGATCAAGTCATCCTAAGGGTTCGTATTTGAGATGCAATTGTTCCCCGGCATAGCTGATCGTCAAGTTCACGTTAAACAGAAGAAGCATAAAGATTGGTCTCATGAATCACTGCAGCTAACGTCACGATTACTCCAGGTTAATCCTGAGTTTTACACCATCTGGAATTATCGTCGTCAGATCTTGCTAAATGGCATATTTCCGAACAGGTTTGTGCATGTCTCTTCTTCTGTCTTTTATTCCTCTAATCACAAGGCACTATAGCTCTCCAGAGGTCGTGAATAGCCTTATTTCGGATGACTTGAGCAGCACCATGGCGGCGCTAAAGATGCATCCCAAAATATACTGGATCTGGAATCATCGTAGATGGTGCCTCGAAAACACGCCTCATGGTCCGGGATCGCAGGGAGAAGAGGACTTGGACGGTTGGAGGAAAGCCAACTGGGACAAAGAATTGTATGTCGTGGAGAAAATGTTGGATGCCGACCCGCGCAACTGTGAGCGCGCTCGGAGCGCTTTTTAATTGCTTGCTGCGGCACCTCCATGTCTCTTAAACCTCTTATTACAGTTCATGCATGGAACTATAGAAGATATGTCCTCGGCGGCATGCCTAATCGACGGTCAGAGAAATCGGAGCTTGCATATACGTCCCGCAAGATCGAGGCGAATATTTCGAATTTTAGCGCGTGGCACCAACGCTCTAAAATTTTGACATCTCTACAAGATGGTTCAAACATTCAGTTCAATAAAAAAGCGGGCGAGTACTCTGGCGATCATTTGTTCGCATGTGATTGATCTCAGATTTGCACTGGCGCGCAGAGTTTGAACTATTGAGAAATGCCATGTACACAGATCCGAATGACCAAAGTGTATGGATGTACCACAGATGGCTTATGGGGTCTGGTACGGTAAAGTAGCAAATCAACTAAAGTCTTTTGCTGATAATGTTTCAAGGGGACGATAAGGGGCTGCTAGAAAGTGAAATTGAAGCCATAAAAGAGCTATTGGATGAGCAACCTGACAGCAAATGTATGGTGATTCTGGCGATTTGATATCCATCGCGACTGATTGTGGCTCAGGGTGCTTGGAGTCCATTATCTACTACAAGCGACTATTGTTGAAAAACTACCCTGATCAAGTGGATAAGGTGGCGCTATCATCTGACTGTCAGGAGCGACTTCAACAGCTGACGATCTTGGACCCCATGAGGCGCAATAGGTATTTTGACATGGGTAAGTAGTCACCAGGCTTGACGCATGACGAAGTATAGTGAATGAATCATGGTCAGAACGTCAAGTTTCCAACTAGAGGCTCGTCGGCGCATCTGCTTGATGCTATTTAAATCTCAGGCCGCACATTGTATACACAAGAACGATCGATAAGTTTTGTTCATACATCTCTGATTCAAGTAAAAAGTATGTGTTGTACAATTACAATCGAGCTGATCAAGGCGACGCATTGACAGATGCAATCAAGAGCAATTGCATTTACCGGTCTCGCAGCCGCAGCTAGGGATTGTGATAGCATGTGAGTGTAAGCTGTGGGCGGAGTAGGTCGTTACACACCTGTCGCCGCATTTGCAATTGCCGTTGCCGCAATGTTGGGAAACGGGAACTTGAGTGTCCTGAGATACCGTAAGAGACGGCCATGAGTAGCAGAGGGTGAACTCACAGTGAACATTTTCTTTGCGATTGGTGCTTCAAGTATGAGTTTAAGTTGGATTATGGGATAGCAGTTAATGGTACTCCTATATATACACGTTCTGTGTATGTTTATCGCTATTTGATGGTCATGCCAAGCTGGTTATCCAGAAAATCGCGCACAATCCAAAAAATGGCTCAGCGGATGAGTGGGCCGTTGATGATCACGTGTTACGCGCAATTCCGGCAAATACCGAAAACAACGTGCCCTACGCGTGTTCTTGGGACACACAGCGTGCACAACGACAGTCTTTAGTTTTTTCACCTTCTTCACTGCTGACAGCTGCGATGGAAGCTCGTAACCCGTTAGAACAGCTATTCTCCCGCGGGTCATCGCCCCCAGCTCAGCCCCAGTCTCATCAGCAACAGCAGCAGCAGCCCCCTGCCAACTCTTCAAACCAAATCGATGCTCTCTTCCATCATCTCACTGCTCCTCCTCCTTCTGAACAGCAACATCAGTCTACTATTCACTTGTCTGAAAATTACTCAAGCTCTGTACCTTCCAGCTCTCTGTTGTCTCCATCTGAGGAACAGTTAGCACCCCCAGCTACAAATGTCGATCATCAAAACGCTCTCCTTTCTCTTCTTGGTAGCGGCCCTTCAACAATACCCGCGCGTACTGCACCTTTGCCTGCCCCCCCCTCTTCTATTCCACAACAAGTTCCAACCCCTCCTGGCTCATCGCAGCGTTCAAACACTGGCTCTACTCCAACTCATAACGAAAACACTGGCAAGCTTTTATTGGAACAGCTGATAGCAGGGTGAGCAAAGTTTTTCCATTCCTTCCCTTATTCGGCAAACACATATGAAATGTCCTCGTGCAATCTCTATTGAGCGCACTCTTGTTCAATCACATACCCGCGGTGTCATCTATCTTCATTTGTATTCTCATTCCTTTTCACCCATTTATAAGCCATCTGGCTGCATGGCTACCACGACACCTACATGAGGGTGACCTTCGATATGCTTTCTGGCTGCCTGTCTTCGTTCTTTCTCTGCTATCTTGCCTAAGAGATGAGCTTTTACTGAGTTCTTTTTTATCATCGTTTCAGAAACCCACCAAGATCCAATTACGCAGACACTCAGATTTCGCAGTCTGCCCCTTCCCCGCCATACGCACCCTCACTGCGTGAGGGAGAGTACCGACCTTACAATCCTCCAACCACATCTTCTCCCGAGACCAGCCAGAGGGCCCAGCAACACCAGCCATCGCAACAGCAAATCTCTTCACATTCTCCGCCTCAACACGCGCAGCAGCAGCAGCAGCAGCAACAACAGCAACAACAGCCGGAGCAGTCTTCGTCCCCCCGCAAGTCTATGTTCGATTTCGTCTCTCCGTTCGATCACCTGTCGACCTCTACCAGTACGGTCAAGAAAAAACCTGTTCCTGCTCACCCTTCAAGCGTATCGAGTGGTAACGAGGATTCCGGGTCCTGGACAACGATCTCTGACCCTAAACGACAGTCTGTAGAGAACCTGTTAGAGCATCTGAGCCGAGGGCAGATGCTTCCCGTCCAGCACCAGCCAACCTCAAGTTACGAACCGTTCGACTTTTCTCAGACAGAAAGTCTGACATCGAAAGTTCCTCCTCCAGCTCTTCCCCCTAAACCTGTGACTACCCGTGCAGAGTCACCACGTTTATCTCCTCCTCCAAAAGCTCAAGCTCAACGTACGACGGTCCGTCCCGCGGATCCGCCCCCCAATAATAATCAACAAGGAAGTTCATTCCATCAAGCCGGCTATAGGAAAGATAAGGATAGCTCGCCAGTCCCTCGCGGCGGTAACGGCAGGGTGAAGGCCCCACAACTGAAATCCACCAAACAACAATCCCCAAGGCAAGTGTCCTGATTTTAGGTATGAGTGTTCATAATTAAAATTTCTCGTATCTCAGCCCACAGCCTCAAACCATTGTTTTCGACGTTTCCCAGCCTCTGGATGATATACAAGCCCCTCGCGACTCTGTCAAATCTACTGCAATTGCTCTTGTCAGGCAGGATCCCGTTTTTCTTTCTGGCAACACAATTGGGGCTACCCATTGGGTAGCCTATGCCATGACTCGAGGTAAAATATCAATCGGATATCAAAAACAATCCTCACTTTCAAATTTCAGGACGTGTTCGCGTTATTTCCAGATCCAGTGGCGATCGCACTTTACTTCAGCTCCCCCCAGTCTTCTCGGCTCAGTCTACCGTCATTGATATGGCCGTCCACGGTAATAGGCTTGCCGTAATTACCTCCGATAGTGGCTGCGTAATCTGGGAGTTGCCAGAAGTTATTACTGACGATGTACCGTAGGTCCCACACTTTTCTGTGGTAAGAACTGCCTGCTGATTTTCAGCTTAATTCGACAGCGGACAAGTAATTTTATGTGTTCAACCTTCGAGCGATGACGGATTCCGCGCCATCAAATGGCACCCTAGAGATCCTGATACGCTTGCTGTTGCCTCGGAGAATAAAATTTATCTGCTCGATGTGGCCAATCTGTCTCATCATCAGGCTCAGCCTATCCTAGCTTCCAACCTTCCTCACATCTCGCAAGTGTTTACTAGCGCGACAGTAAGCTTGTTTTAGTTCTTTCGTCAGTCGTCATAATTTAATCCTTCCACCAGTCAGTTGTGTCTTTCGATTTTGACGTTTTACACTACGCTCTTGCGACGATTTCTGCTGATTCTACGTTGACCGTTTGGAATCTACATGACCAACTTCCATATACAACTCATAAAATTCGTGGCGACGACATGCCGTCCTCCCTGACGTTCGTTGACGGCGGCATCGTTGTCGGCCGAAAGAGTGGGACTATCTTCCAACTCTTGTCTATTACAACAAAACAGGTTTTGTCAACCATCAAGTTTATCAATAATGACCAAGAAGATAACGATATGTTCGGACATGCCAGTTATGACTCCAGGATCCAGACGTTGTGGGTTGCTAACTGCCGTCGCGAGAGTTTGATAGCATGTAGGATAAACCTTGAGTCGACAGTAGTCGGTGGTGAAGAGGCTATCCGAGGCGGCTTCGACCAGATCGTCGAGTTCTTTGGACCCAAGCCTACCATTAATTTTGTTATCCTTACCGCAGAATCAGATCCGACTGGCGAAGAAGCTCTTGCAGCATGCGCAGCAGCTAAGCTGCCCCCTGGGGAACTCGCTCTGGTAGCGTTTTCGGTTCACCCCACTGGGGTCGACCAAATCCTCATTCGCAAGGAGTGGTTTGAATCTGCACTTGCATCTACAGCCAGTAAACAACCGCCGGAAGTACTATCCTCGCAGGCGTTGCTCGGTATTAAAAATCAGCGCTCAGCTCCCCAAGTCACGGTAAACACTTTAATGCAATCAGCCCCCTTCCATCCGCTTCCTCCTCGCCCGCGCACACCTGGTTCCGACGAGGGTGACTTCAATCGAGACGAATCGAAAGCCAAAGGAAAAGCCAAAGGGATTACCACAAAAGAGAAAGAGATTGCAAACAAAGATCAAAATGGACGCCCAGATACCCTGGCCATTACTGAGGTGACACTGAGTCAGACTATCAGCAGAGAGATGAAAAAGACGGAAGAAAGCCTTCATACTCGTATTGGACGCCTCATTGGCAAAGAGATGGACAAGCAACGTATGCAGATTTTTAAGATCGTGCTCAATAACTTATCCACCTTCCTTTATCAGATCAACGAATGGAAGATGCTCGTGCACATGAGCAAGCTGAAGATTTTGCTCGTCAAGAAAAAATTCTCAAGCTGATCTCGACCGAGCTTACACGAAATACAACGCGGGTTGTTGAGATGGCGGTCAAGACCGAAGTCCAAAACTCCGTTCTTCCCTCTTTAGAGAATATAACTAAAACTGAGGTAAAAGCTGCTTTGAACGACCAGGTAGGCCAAGGGCTAGTAACTTTCATCAGCCAGGTTTGTTGTTCCTCCTCTCTTACAGGACTCTTCCTAGCTCACATTTTTCTCGTAGACCCTCCCCGGCGAGCTCGAAAAGTTACTTTTCCGTCCTGATGTCGCTGCTCATTTCGCGCACGTGCTATCGACCAATTTGACGCCTCTGCTCAGCGGACATGTCCAAGACGCAATGTCGAAGACGTTCGTTCCATTGTACAACCAGCAAATGAATCGAATGCATCAAGACTTGTCACAAGAGCTTCGTCATGAAATCCATGGCCTTAAGGCTGAACTCATGTCCTGGCAACGCGATCTCATCAGGAATCAGGAGGTACGTATATACCATCCTTATGGTAATGGTCAGCTGATTCAATACCTTCTGATTTCTAGACCTCGATTCGCGAACTAGAGCATACTGTCAGGGCTCTTTCTGACCATGTGAAATTCTTGAGTCCCAGCTCGAACACCCCACTCCACAATCTACAGCAAACACAGACGCGCAATTCACCTGGTCCTATTGCTCCAGCAGTTCAGGGAGCTCTCGGTCAGATGCAAGCGCGTCAACAGAATGCACCCCATCCTCAGGCTCCTGCAAACTACAGTAACAAGCTAGGGGCTCTTCAGTATCAAATGCAGCCGCACCCATCACAACAAGGTCCTCAGCCTCCCCCTGTTCCCCAAACGTGGTATCCTTCTGGTATTGCTGCGCCTCAAGCTTCCCATCCTGCCACGATTCCTCAGCCTCCACCCCCGCCGCCTCAGTCTCAAACACAATCTCAGCAGCAGTCCCAGTCCGATTCGAAGGATGCCTTGGACACTAATGAAACCTGGGAATCCATTTTTCTTCCTGCCGTTCTGAGCGAGGATCTGAGAGATCTGCAAATACTGTTGTCCCGTACCAACGCAGATGTTGTGATGCCTTTGGACAGACCTGGCCCATTATCACAACCTGTGATACTCACGGCCATGCATCGTGTATGTTCTTTTTCTCAATCTATCATGGTTCTCCCGTTGATTCCCGAATAGCTTGCAGCTCTAGTTTACGCTACCCCGCCTAACGACGACGCATTCAAGAATGCGATGTGGTGGCTACAACGTGGGATAACAGTGCTCGACCCCAAAGTATTCGCGCTTTACGATAAGCAAATGAAACCATTAATCTAATGTATTTTTTTTTTCATAGGAGCAGATCGTTATCGATTATTTGCCGAACGTAATGCCCGGCATTTATGCTCACCTGAACATGACGAAGCAGCGGCTCGGCCTCCCTGGTGGTCCACCTTCTCTTGAGAAGGCGCGTGGTTCCGTGTCGGATGCAATGACTATGTTGCGGCGCAAAGGTCTTCAGGCTTACGAGGGTATGGATATACCCAAGAAATAATGTTACGTGCAACCTGTGATGATGTTCATTTCCTATCTTTATCCAACGATGACTGATGGATGTTCGTTTTGATGGATGTTCGACGTCCATTTTCACGTGACTGTTCGGAATTTTGTGTATATAAGAAGCGGGTTCTCAACCATGGTTGATAAAAGTACTTGCCTCTGCCCAGCGTGTACAACGTAAAAACATTGTAAACTCTGGGCGCGCAAGTCCTGTCGATCCTACCTACCGTATCGTATCTATCCCCTGCTTTTGCTATAGAACCTGTACGAGTGCCTTCAAGTCCGAGAAAGTTATTCTTCACCCACACAAGATTTTGTCAGCATGTCATCCCGCCGCAAACCAGGCACGGCCGGCAACACAGTGCGAGCCAGAACAAACGCATTTGAATTGAGATGGTCAAGGCCTCAAGGCAATGCCGGATTTGTGTATCACTATGATGGTGTGTGTTCCCAAGATGCCCAGCGATAAGCCTAACAAAGATCAATCGCAACTACCTCAAATAGTCGGTAAGCTCATGATCCACTCCGATCGCCTAGTGATCGCTTTCTAACACGATGTAATCAAGTCATCCTACCACTATGGGACACTAAAGGCCGTGAATTCAAACTAGGCAACAAGAAGGGCACGGAAATCATGATGCGCCTACAGACAACTGTTCGACCAGATCTTTTCAACCCTCTTGGCGGTCAGAAAGCCTATCGCTGTCACTGAGCTTTCTTACTTATCCTATAATTAAAAGCATATGATGGTAAGAAAAACCTCTTCTCGTTCCAAGAATACCGTATCACGTCGGAAGAGGTGTGTAGAAGTGATATAACGTCACATCTCGGCTGCTGACCCTGCATTTACCAGTTCCAAGTCCCGTGGGACATCGGTCGATCAAGGAACCAGAAAGAAGTTGCCATTCGAGTAGTCTTCGTAAAACGGATCGATGTTGGGTTCGTTGACTTACGCCTTCAAAGTCAGTGCGAATGCATGATCTGATACCTTGGCTTCAGCACGCTAGGACGTCTCGTCAAAGGCGATCCACAAAGCCTAAATCCCGAGAGCGATGCAGCCACTGCTCTTACAATGCTTAACCTATTCATCCAATCGACACCCCGAATGTAAGTTAATACCCACGGCTCTTAACCTAGCTTCGCCAGCCAACAAAACCGCCACAGGACTGAACCAAGAATACACAATGCCAAAAGCTTCTTTACCCCACATAGCAAACGTAAGTGGCTAGCTCAGGTGACAATCTGATCTTTATTGATATGTCACAGGCTCCGGCGATAAGATCCGACCCCTAGAGTTATGGCGAGGGCATTTCCAGTAACCTTTGACATAATCGCCTTCCGGGTAAACGACTGATATTTGACTTGATAGGAGTGTTAGAGCGACGTTTGATAGGATAATCGTCAACGTTGATGTAACGATTGGTGTCATGTACGCGTCTTTGACGTCTCGCTAACGATGGACTCATTGATAATAATAGTCTCCCCCGAGCGAATTTGGAACAAATTTGTGCCGAATTCCTCAAGGCTAGAAACCTTCGCGACATAAACCGCGCTGATCTTCCAAAACTCCGCCTGTTTCTGAAGGGTGTCAAGGTGGAAGTTGATCTACCCGGTCATGCTGGCAAGCGGCCAAAGACCATCAAAGACATCATTACCAATGTTGGAGACATCACATTTGATAAGGATGGGGAAATGGTCTCCATTGCTGTTTGTATTCCTTACGACAGCTTCTGTTCTTGTCTCAGCGTCACATGCAGAATTATTTCAATACGGCACATCGATATACGATACGTAACGGATCGCTTGGGGTTAAATTAGGGAACGACGGAATTTTTCCTATGAGTGTGTGCAAAACAATACAACAGCTGTATAAAGTAGGTGCAAATTCAGATGATATGCTAGAAAGCTAATCAATACCTCAAACTAGAACCGTTCTTCCCCAGATGTTGTGAGAGAAGCCCTTGAGTTCTCGCCCTCTGGGCCAAGCCAACGTTTGGACGCTATCAGTGCTGGATGGCAACAGTTGCAATACACTCAATCCCCTTTTTTAATTGGTGCAGGAATAGCTGTCAACCCGGAGCCACTTCTCATCAGCGGGCGAGTTCTCCCACCACCCAAAATGGCTTTTGGGGGTCAATTAGAACTCCTACTTCAGGTAAAAGTCGTCCCAGAGCTCACACTTGCGGCCATCTCATTCTCCCATAATCAGCGCAAAGGACTCTGGGATGTCATGCGTAAAAGGTTAGTGGAACCTAGCCCCTTGAGTAAATGGACAATCGTGGACTTTGCGGCCTGCGATCCCTCTGCATTATCGGTTTTTATCTCTGGTCTTGTGCGTACTATGGAAGATAGGGGTTAGTACGTTCAAATCTTGAATCGAGCATTTATCTCACGTGGTATCATATCAACAGGAATGGGTATGTGCACATGTAGAGCATCGTAGCAGAACTAACATTCATATACTTTTAGAGGTTAACAAACCTCAGGATGTCACGCGCGCTGCAGCGGGTTCTCCCGTCAACGAGGTGTGTGTACTATCCTTCGAACTTTGATTATCACAACATTCATCATTCGCTATCCAACTGTTAGGTATTAACACAAGCTGGTCAACAAGCACACGCCCAAATGATTTTGGTGATCTTACCCGACCCAGCGCCTCAATTGTATCGCGACGTAAAGCGCTTTGGTGATATTGAGAAAGGTGTAGTTACACAGTGTGTAGTAAGATCTTTTCCCCTTTGTCTTTGAGTTATCAGGCTGATGTCGAGGAGAAATGGTCAAGAAAGCTTGCAATCGATGTTTCGCGAAGCAAAGCGAACCAATACCACAACAACTTAATTTTAAAGTTTGTCATCACCTGTATCATGCAGTGGTTTTAGTGCTGAACAAGGCTTAGGATTAATGCAAAGTTAGGAGGAGTCAACTTTGTGCCTATCGATGATGCCATGAGCTATTTGAAAGAGCGCCCTACAATGGTCATAGGTAAATGACAATAGTGTAAAGGGTTTACCATCATACTCACAAGGAAATAGGTGCAGATGTCAGTCATCCTGGACCAGGAAGCCTTCTTCCATCTGTCGCTGCTCTTGTGGCCTCGATGGACCCAAAATTGTCAAGATACATTGCATCGATCAGGGTCCAAGCCAGCCGACTCGAGATAATCGAAGACCTCGCAGACATGCTCCATGTAAGTGCCAAGTCTATTTCGCGTTCATTCATGCCTGATCATATCTGTGTTAGAATGCGCTAAAAACATTCAAAACTATTCATGGGATACTCCCTCAGCGCATCTTAATGTTCCGCGACGGCGTCTCTGAAGGCGAGTTCAAAATTGTCCTCGACAAAGAACTAGTAGCCATGAAGGGTACGTGATCAGGTTTTCATGTATAGTGTATAGGTTGACCGCCGTCTGTCTGCTTAGATGCCATAACGGATTTGTATCCGGCAGATCGTAAAACTTGGCCAGAAGTGACTTTCGTCGTAGTTGGAAAACGGCACCATTTCAGATTCTTTCCAGCGGATCATAGCTCTCAAGATCCCCAGGGTAACGGCAATCTTCATGCTGGATTCGTAGTCGATCAAGGTAAGTTTGAGTCACCTGATGCGGCACTGGCCTAATCCGTCATTTACTTTCAGATATCGTCCATCCGGTTTTCCCAGATTTCTACCTGCAGTCTCAGCCGGGCTTGAAAGGGAGTGAGTCTCTGCGGGTGACCATATAAGAGATGGCAGCTAATGATCTACTTCAAGCGAGTCGCCCAAGCCATTACACTGTCCTCCGGAACGATTCAGACCTTGAAGCTGACCAGTACGCTACTGCGTTAATGAACGTTCAGCTTTGAGCTAACTGCTTTGATTCGATAGCCTCCAGCGCATTGCGTGAGTATTTTGCATTCTCGAGTCCACTGAGTGTCTGAAATTTCATGTGTAGGTATGCCTTGTGCCATTGTTACTCCCGTGCGACGCGCTCCGTAAAGATTCCGGCTCCTGTTTACTGTACGCCTCTATGTGTGGTTAACCACTTAATTTTTGCTTATATCCCCCTTAGATGCAGATGTTTGTTTTCGACATCGCGTTTTGTGTTGTCGCTAATGCATTTCTTCTATAGCTTGTGTGCAGGAGAGCAAAATTCCACTTTTCTGAGGCAGTCGGCGATGTAGACTCTATGTCCGTTACCTCGGGTGAAGAACATCACCTCGACTTCTTCAAGGAGCACTTTGCAGCCGTCAATGGAAGAATGAGAACAACTATGTATTTTGTTTGAGCCTTATCGATTTCTTTTTTTCTTGGTTTGATAGCTGGATTATCCGAAAGAATGTATCCTGACTTGATTATGTAATCACACTGTGTCGGCGTGTTGTGTGGACAGTTTTGAGTTTCTAACGCATATCTCAACTACTCGCCGGCTGCTGCTGGCCCAGCGCATATCAGTACGCTTCAGTCTTCCGCATACACCTCCACTAAACAAACGACGAATTGAAACGAGCAATGTCCAACAACAAGGGCTGGTTCAACCTCGAAGCTGCTGGGGGTATGATCCCCGAAACGCAGTTCTTTGAAGGCGATTCGGCATTCAAGTTTCTCGGTCTGTCGAGAACGCAGCGGTTATATGGATTTATCGGATGGTAGGTTCCTCTGGTCTGATTGCTAGCTTAGTCTTACTGGAGCTCAAACATTTGACATGGAACGCTCTCCGTCTTGCAGCCTAGCCATCGGTTTTGTACTGAGCATATTGGGTTCTGTTGTGCTCTTCTTGGGACAACTGAGCATATTTGCCAGTGAGGAGTCGCTCTTCATTCGCTCAAACTTGACATACTTACGTCTCTAGTTTTGTACGTCATTGGGACGATCGTATCGCTTATTGGAACTGGATTCCTCATTGGGGTGCGTAACAAGTTTTTTTCTGGGTGTCTGCACTTATGCCCCATTCCTTGACTTTTCAACCCGTTCGCCCACAGTTCCTCAAACAACTCAAACTAGTGCGTTGCGCTACTACATTTTCCCCCAAGTTCTTGACTACTGATGTCCTTGGAAACACTTCACTTGGGTTTCTAGATGTTTAAGCCGATACGGGTCGTTGCTACCGTCGTGTTTCTGGCGTCGATAGGTCTAGTATTTGTGGGCGCGTTTGTTTTGGGCAACGAGGTGAGTCAGCATCAGATTCCGTTGCCGTCGCCGGGAGGCTCACATCTGTCACATTCAGATTTTATGTTTGAGTGGGTGGACGTGCGCTATCGGGTAGAATGGTTGACTAATGTTCCATTTACAGTATTCGTCATCATTGAATACCTAGCGTTCACATGGTATACGCTGTCGTACATTCCGTATGCACGATCGGCTGTCCTCAAAGCTGTTGGGCTTGGGTAATAACCGTGGTATTGGTTAAAAGCTATGTTTGCTCGGGTTGTGAAACGCATCATATTCTACGTAAAAAATACATGATATCTTTTGCACTTCTTTCTGAAAATTAGATATAACTGGTGCTATCGAAAAGTTAATTCTTACTTGTAGACCCACAATCATAAACGTCTTGTCTGTGTTTGTTATGAGTCTCGTGCCACGGCAGATGACTTACCCTCGGAAATCATTCTTCATGGTTCTCAAGGAATTCATGATGGTGCTTTTTGAGGTTTCGGCGGATGCACCTGTTGCGGATCTGGGTAGCGTTAGCAACACAGCGTGAGTGTTGGCAGTCCCAAGATACCTGATAGCGTCAGTGTCCAGACGCATGAAAACATTCCATTCTTTTTCGTCGCCTATTGTGGTTAGACCGGTAGTAGCTTTATTTTTACTAACGAGTTCGGCCAAGCGTGCAGTACCCTTGCCGTTTGGGTCGATGGATTTAGCAAAGGCAAGATTGCCGGCAGTGTATTCGTGACCATTATATACGATAGTGGAGTCTGGGAGAGACCCGAGGTAATTTAGAGAATGAATCATTTCATCGCTGTTGCCTTCAAAGAAGCGACCGCAGCCACCGATGAAAAGGGTGTCTCCTGTGAAGACGACGCCTGGTTGAGACTTTTGAAAAGTGTCGGTGGCATAGTAGCAGATGGAATCCTGTGTATGACATGGGGTTGCGAGACATCTTGACTTCCACGTCTGAGCGGAATGATGGATAAAAGTTGATCAAAAAGATGACGCACTTGACGTGAATGTTTTCTCCGACAGTAAACTCGCTGTTATTTTCAACGAGGTTCGTGAGAGCGAGAACTTTTGAACTGCCCCCATATACGGGAGGATTAGAAAGTTTTGCAGCCTGATGGAGTATGAGATAGAGTGGGGAATGAAAAGGGGGGGGCACGTACCAAGTCCTGGGAGATCGATAAGCATTAGGGGTATATTAGGTACACGAGCAACAAGAACAGACCGGATTTCCCTGACTATGATCCCAATGGTGATGGGTAGTTATGATTGCGACGAGATCGACGCCTTGAGCTTTTGCTGCATCAGTAACTTTTGATACATCCCAAGGATCTACGGCAGCAGCTTTGTTTGATGGCTGGTCTATGAGGAGATAGGCATAATTGTCATCGCGGACAGGGACGGGGACAACTTTCATGTTGATACGGTGAGAGATGGAGAAGAGACGGCGATGAAACAGACCAAGCATAGTCTATATCACGTGATATTATGATAAAGGTTATTTAAATTCAGCTATAAGGTATGTTTTTTTTTTCTTTCGTCGGTTCCCTTTTTCATTATTTTTTCTGTATGTTTTTTTAATGTCTCATTCCCTGCAGCGACGTGGATTTCATAACTTAGGATTTCCTTATGGTTTCAATGGGATCAACTCCCCCGCTCAGCATCAAGCGCCTGCAGCTCCGCCACAGCCTTTTTCTCCTCCTAAAAACAACCAACCACAACAGCATCCTCACCCAAATCCTGCTGTCCATAATACAAAGCCCACTCCAAAGCCTACCCCCAAGCCAGATCCTACTCCCCAGCCTCCGTCTCAGCCCGTTCCTCAGCCCGTTCCTCAGCCCACTCAACCCGTTCCACAGCCTGCCACAGAGCCCGCCCCTCAACCCGTTCAATCCCCCCCTCAACCTGCGTCACCCAAACCCAGCGCCCCGTCTGTTCCCCAGACACCTCAACAACCTCCCGATGAAGGGGCACCCGTTCAGCACCAGCCTGGATCAACACCCGTGAACGTGGGTTCCCAGGATAATTCTGGCAATGCTCTATCTGTGACGACAATAACCAATACTCTATCCCTCCAGCCTTCCACCATCCCCACTGACGAGCCTGTTACAATCACCATATCAGGCAGCACGACGGTTATCAGGCCCGGCCCTACACGCACATCGACTGTTACTGATGGTAGCGATGGCAACAGTTCCTTCCCCGCACAACCTTCCGCCACCGGATCAACAATAGCCACGGGCATACCCGTCACTTCAGGCTCATCGTCGTCTCACAAGATAAGCCCAGGCGCTATCGCTGGCAGCGTCATTGGCGCTTTGATGTTGCTTCTCCTTTTGATCTTCTTGGCCATATTTATCAGAAGACGTCAAAAGCGCCGTCTCGCACCCTCGTCCGCATTTTTAGACAAGTCCTTGTTCACACAGCCATCCCACAATCATACGGCTGTGGAACCACGGGGCTCGTATGTGTTTGGTCCTACCTCTCATCATGCTACGGCATCGTTCCGCCCATAACTTATACTATCGTTCCCATCACGCTCCTTAAGCTAACATACCTGGTGAACGGCTTTTACCGCCTCCACCTCCACTGACTGCTGGCCTCACTCGCCATTGTGCTACTTTCCTTACATCACACCATCGTTTCGATATCACTCATTGGCTTGTTCAGCTTCATACAAAGGTCCAAACCTTTCTTTTTCTTTGAGAAGGCACTGGTTCAATACCCCCACATTCAATATCAGTTGGTGACTGGTAGCGGACAATCTGCTTCTTATTTACATAATACTGTACCTGCGTGCAACCCTCATGACCGTCCATAACTTGAGTGCTTCAATTGTCGAGAATGGCCTGAACCACATTTCCCACTCTCAGTTGTCTCAAATCGGTGTAAGTCTGGTAAAGCAGTCAGAGTCTTCCTTGAAAGTGTTGCTTAGCTATACAAACCTGGCCACATCCAACAAAGATGATGGGTTGTCCAGTAACATATGTCATGGACAGCGCAGCTCCAACCTTGTAGTTAGAATAATTAGTTAAACCAAAGTAAGAGCATAAGTCAAAACTATGCCAAGTGTACCTTATCGTCGACGGTATCCCATTTTGTTACCAGCATTCCGTCAATTCCACGTCCCTTTCCAGAGCTCGACAAAGATGAAAAATCCCGAAGCGCACGGTCAAACTTGGTCAGCTGGTCAACAGCTTCATTGCCCACTAGTGCTTCGCCTACAAAGATGATTTTGTCCGGGTTGTTTACGGCAACCAGCTGCCCGAGCCATATTTCAGTTTACTGTTCTTCATAACGCTTATAATGGACTTACCTTGGCAAGAGCGCGCATTAAGGGCTAGAAGGGTAAAGTGTTAAAATTACGATTGTCTTGTTCATGGGTCATCTAGCCATACCTCGTTGTCTTGCATACGGCCTGCCGTGTCAATCAGAACGACATCAAAGTCATTCTCACTTGCTGTGGGATAATTTAACTTTAAAGATAAACGGTGGCGATAGACAAATGCTAATACCAAAAGCAATAGCTTCCTTAGCAATAGCAGCCGCGTCTTTGCCATATCCACGCTCAAATAGCTCAACGCGCCCCTTGCTGTCAGTCGCACCGTTAACGCCGAGCATGCTCAGGTTCCGGACATGCACACGAAGTTGTTCGACCGCACCGCTCCTAAGCAACAGATTTAGCTTATGTTTATATCATAAGAGGAGTACGACAAGGTGCCTACCGGAAGGTATCACATGCAGCAATCAACACTCTGAGGCCATTTTGAATGAGCCAAAAGCATACTTTGGACAGATTAGTACTCTTCCCCACACCATTCACCCCAACAAAGGTGATGCTATATGGTATGCGTCGCTGCGAGGATGGTAAAGGCGAAGACAGCTTTGTCTTTATGGAAAGTAAAAGGTCCGTAGAAGTCTTTGGTGTCAGGATACGCGTCAATGACGCGGATAATGCTGTCCGAAAGGCAGCACTAGTGGCTAGAAAACAAATTAGATGTTTGATACAAAAGAACAACAAGTGGACAGACTTTGAAAACTCCCAACCTTTTTTCCAATGAGACCCTCACCGACACCTTCACACACTTTCTCTGCAATCTCCTTGGCAACATTTTTCTTCATGAGATGTTGTTTCATCCCTTCCAGCACAGGCTGAAGATCTTGTTCGGTCAGGACCTTCGAACCAGTCAACCGGGCAAATAAGGAGCCGATTGTGCCCAATGTACTTGAGGTTGTAGTGGCTGTAGTGGCTTTTGGACCTCCTGACGCTAGAGCGTCCGTTATGAAATCATCAGCCCCGTCGTGTCGCTTGGCAAATTCCCAGTCTTTCACTTCGTAAAACCCATCGCTAGTGCGAGTGCCCAGAGACGACCGGTCGACGAGTTCTTGAATGTCGTGCGAGAGAGGTGTCCCGTCTCCGGCCCCATCTTTATCCAGGCTATAATCGAGGGACGCCATATCTGACTCTGACACAGGTCCGTCATCCCACTTACGTTGTATTTTCGATTTTGTTTTTTGCTTCGCGGGTAAGCTGGATCTAGATGTGTAGTAGGCAACAGGTTGATCAGCGTCATGCCGTCCCAAACTTACTCAGAAGCAGAGGCGCTGTCGTAACCACTCCGCGCCGGGATCCGCCCACCACCGCCACCACGTCGACCGCCTCTCCCACGTAGCCTATTTTTAAGAGCCTGAACATTCCTCGCAATTTGTTGCTCGTCCTGTGGAATGTCTTCCGAAAGTGATGGAGCTATATGAAAATCGGTTTTCTGAGCACAGCAGTATCGACGAGCACCACACCTGTGCTCTGATCATCAGAAGGAGGCGTTGTATCTTGCGTCACGGGCCTGATCGCCGCTCGTAGACGCCCTTTGCGGTCCTTGGGGTTATGTTCGAACATTGATCACTGTTACAAAATGGAAATGCACACCTGTGTCGCTTTCTCTTCTAAGCTTTTCAGTACCTTGTCGAATATGGCATCCCAGCCCTCAAACGCCTTTGCAAAATTCCAGGATGTAACTTGACCACTCACAGCCTTGACGCTGTCAACTGCATGGAGAGAGGCGACGAAAGACGTAAGGAATGGCTCGAAGTACTTGATAAAAAGATTTTTGAGAGCGGTCAGAAGGTCATTAACATAAGTCAGTTGCAGAATCCTTTGATAGGCAACCTAGTATAATATGATCAGGGGCCCACAAGAGTATGGTGGATAAATTTCTGCTCACCACAAATATCAACTCGAGGTCGTTGACAAATGTCCACTTGACGGCATATCCGTCTTTTTCGTACTGTTCTTCGGCGGTTCTGCCCTCTATCAAGGCTTCGCGTATTAGGGAATTAACTGGTGACGCCGAAGATGATGCGAGGTTCGCAGCGTCTGGAGTAAATGACCGTGACCAGAGTACAATACCACCTTTGAGACGGAATCAACGTGAGAGATGATAGAGGTTCTTGTCATGATACCTTTATGAGAGATGGAGCAATGATCAAGCATGGTGGAACGAAAGAACCGAAGATACTTGCCACGCCAATTTTTCGACATCACGTGCACTCACGAAACCAATAGTTACATTGAGTATTTAGTGTATGGAAAGACATTCATGTCTATCGCTCAGATTTACTCCAACGTGAGCAGGTAGAGAACGCGGCATAACACAAACCATCGCGTTGAGCGGTTCGAGGTATGACCCTAAGGGACACCAATAACAAGCGAGAGCGTGACGTCGCCGAGTAAACAGAGTAAGGAAACGCTTGCAAGTATGAACGAGATGCCTTTTGAAGTCCAAGTGACGGAGTTTGAGGGTGGAGTAGGTTCAAGGCGCAATATACACCGGATTAGAGTTGCTTGGTGCCAATCTTGCACATACAAATATGGGGAACGATTGGCATGTCCTTAGATACCTAGGAACTTGCACCATGGTCCTCCAACCATTTTCGAACCTCTTTCTTGTTGATCATGCTCATCACCGTGTTCTTGTTCTCAATGCTTCTGAATCGATATAATCGCATGATATATCCACATATGCTCCATATGTCATCCCATGAAGCGTCAAAAAGCTCCCACCAGCAGTTCGGAGATGTGGATGGCAGCGAGATGTTCAAATGGCGTGCGGTCAGCAGGATCGTGGCGCTGACGATGGTCGGCACCTGATAGAGCGCATATACCGGAGTTTGTAATCTATAGCAGCATAGTAAGATGGAGCCAGAACGATAAACACCAAGCCTTACGCGTCATTAAGGTAGCCCCAAGCTCGCGAACACACGTCTTCACGAGACGTAAGGCCAAGAACTCGCAGGTAATTGACAAGAGTCCCATATGGTAGGACAACGTGTACATTAAAACCGAGCCTCTTTAGAAGCTGCATCTCAGCCACGACGATGGCGTCTTTCAGATCGTAAAAGGTGTTGCCAAAGTACGACATGGGCGCATACTTGAATGGATTGCTTGCTTTGGGGCCCAAAAAATGAGCATCTCGTTGTAGAAGCAGATCATAAACGTTAATCAGATCTCGCATTCGAAGCGGGCACTCCTCCAATTTTGATGCTAGGTAGAGAGCACCCATACCAATGTCCTACATGCAGATCAACATTTGTTACACTTCCAGCCAAGTTTCACTCGGACCCACCCCGACGCCAAATTGTTTCATGGATGTGACATACCAGAACCTTTGAAACAAGATCTGTGCTGTGGCGACAGCAACTTGTTTCCTTGATAACGTGGTATTACCAACGAAGAGGTTATATGAAAAGAACGTACTGATTTAGTAAAATGCCTGCTTGATGTATGAACTTGCAGCCAAACGCTCTTAGGTCCTCTTCGAGTTCGCTAGGTAGTCCATCCTCTCTTGATGGTGTTTTCTCTATCTGCTCCAATGAAGCTAGCGGGTAGAGCGTCGCCGACATCGACAAAGGCAACTAATTTGATGTTGTTTATTTCACAAGTCCTTGCAAGTCATCTCACTGCTGCTGGCAGCTGTGAACCAGCATGGACACCCTTCCACCTAAACCTCAGGAGGCTCCTCCGCTCGAGAGAGAAAGACGTGCACCTCTTTCTCAACGCCATTCTCATCGTAGTGGTAGATACACATCGCGTTCCCCGGACTCACGCTATCGAAGAAGCCCACCTAGAAGGGGTGGCGACTCGTATGTTGCATCGCCGTATAGTGGAAGGAGGGAGGGAGACTTTTACAGGAGGGACCATGACAACCGAGACCGCGGTCGCAGGGAAAGTTCTCGCAACCGAAGTCCACCGCGGCGCAGAGACTCTCCATATGATTATAATAGAGGTCGTCGTGGCGTTGAACGAGATCGTTATCACGACAGGGATTCCCGCGACAGGTATAGAGATTCCGGCAGACGAGACTTCTCACCTCGAAGAGGTAGGAATATCACTCTTACGCATCGCACGTCAATTCTAAGGTTTTAGTAGACCGATGGTCAAGATCTCCACGTAGAAGAAGTCCTCACCGCCGCCGCAGCTCGTCTGCGCCATATCGTTCGTCACCCCCTCGTAAGAGAATGAGGGTAGACGATCGTTCCAGAGAGACAAGCTCCGACCGCAGGCGTGATCACCGTTCACCTGGCCCAGTTATCGGCTCTCGTGCACGAAGCCGTAGTTACCATCGACGGTCCAGATCTAGGTCACGAGCACGTAGTGAACAAGAAAAGCCACGCCTGGCTTCATCGCCAACATCCAAAGACGAGGCCCAGGTTACGGCCACGTTAGACGGCCAGCATGATTCCAAAAACGCATCTCCTGTGCAGTCGGGTTCCGGTCAGCAAGATTCAGCAGCCGCGCCTATCACAACAAAATCTCCAATGACATCTGCACTTACGTCACCGGGAGGAAAGCAAGGCGAGATAGAGCAGCCAGTAGAAGCGAAGCGAGCAACAGAGAGCGTTAACTCGCGAGACAGGTCCCCCTCACCGCCGAGGCAGCCTCGACATCGGGGTCCTCTGCAATCCCCACCTCGAGGGCCCCGAGCCCATCCTAGAGGTAGCATTCCTCCGACGGGCCCTGCATTGTCCCACCCGGCAGGACCGCGTGCTCAGCGACGAGCATACCCTTCTTCGTCGTCCCTTCCAGCTGCTCCACATTCACCATATCCGGCTTTGCCTACACCAATGGATGAACACCGCCCGCCTCTTACACCAGTGGAGCTAAGTCTTAAGATCCCGATGAAAAAGGTACCTCCAAGTCTGACGCCTGAACTGGATGCCGAGGTACGATTTGCAAGCGTGGCTACCATTTTAGACAGTTACTCAAGCGCATTGCTTAGATGGCACAACTGCAAGCACACCGAAGTCGTCTAGCTTCGGAATATGTTCAAATTGCGAAAGAGGCTCGAAGAGCATTACACGAATTGGACATGGCGAATATAGATCTTCGAGCTGCTGAGCTTCGGCGTCGAGTTGCAGATTCCCAATATGAGAAGGCGCGGAATGGTGTACTTGGAGTTGACTATGTGCAGGCTGCAGAGGGTGGCATGGTGTAAATATATTTTTACTTTCGTTGGATCGAACTGAATAAACTGTAGTATAGAATTTTGCATTGTTCGTAGTTAGGGTTGATGTATTTTACTTTGGCATAGGTTTACATTCCATGTACGTCCGGTTTGGGTCTATTGGAAGTGCACAAAAGAATCCGAAGTCCTGAGGGAGAGGAAGTGAACATACAGTGGGAGCAAAATTTGTAAGCGAGCTTACCTGCATTGCTTCGAATAGTCTCTTTGAATTCATCCTTATCTGGGATATGATAGATTAGCAATAAAGAAATGTAAAAGCATAAAGTGTACTGACTGTTATACAGTCTTCGTCTCCTTTACGACATATTTCAGACTCTGGGCTGTTTCGCTCGCTATCAAAAGTGTAATTGGCTTGTGGGTTATGCTAGTAGCACAGTTAACTTCTGGCGCATTGAAGACTCAAAGGCTGCTGCTCACGTTGATGAATTCTTTGAGTATGTTGTGGACTTTTTTGTCGCCGTCGTCATTCGACTTGGATCGGAACATGGGTGTGACTGGAAGAGTAACGTGACTCGCGGGCATTTTATTTTTGTAATTGATTATGTTATGACGTCATGGTACTTGTATATCATAAAATATAAATCTATTTTAAATTCCTCGTTTGGCCAATAGTCCTCCTTGGATAGTAGAATCGCTTCAAAATATTCAGTTAGTGAACAAAGTCAGAGATCTAAAGTTGAATAGTCTTACATCGTCAGCCCGACCATCGCCTCACCAAGGTCCTCAGACACCTGAGCAAGTATTTTTGGGTTGTTGTAGTGTGTAACCTATACGATCATCAACTATAAGCACGACAGCATTGCTAGTTGATGATACACACCGCTTGGACGATGGAACGAGCCCGCTTCGCTGGATCTCCCGACTGAAAGAATAAATTAGTAAGTTTAGATGGTGGCGGTGCTAGCGACTGTGGCCAACATGGAATATGCCCGATCCAACGAACACTGCATGGATAAATTCGCAACTTCAGCATTTCGGTTAAATTTTTAAAAGTGGACCAAGCATGCCTCCATCACAACCAAGTTGCATCATCAAAGCTGCATCAGCTATATCAGATTGTTTCTCCATCAGATCAAAACTGCTATCAGCATCTATGAAACAACGAGATGGGTGCGTACCAGGGGTGGCTATACCTCCTGCAGCAAAATTGACCACAGGTAGACGTTTTAGTCTCGCCGTTTCCTTGAGTAGATGAAACGGTGCTTGTATCTCTTTCGCAAGCAGGTAAAGCTCCTCGTCATTCATCACACTTGCTTTTCTGATCTGGCTCATAACCGCACGCGCGTGGCGAACAGCCTCGATCACGTTGCCAGTCCCAGCTTCACCCTTGCTACGAATGAAGGCCGCACCTTCGGATATCCGCCGTAACGCCTCGCCAAGGTCGCGTGCACCACACACAAACGGTACCTTGAATGAGTGTTTGTTGATATGATGCTCGTCATCTGCTGGTGTGAGTACTTCCGATTCGTCGATATAATCCACACCAACGGCTTGTAGAATCTTATTTCGTCATAGTTAATATGAAATGGCTGTGTTTGATATCATCTCACCTGTGCTTCTACGAAATGCCCGATTCGGACTTTTGCCATCACAGGAATTGTCACAGCGTCTATGATTTCTTTGATCATCTTAGGATCGCTCTAACGACGATAGACTATGGATTCATAATGGCAAGGTATGAGCAAGAGAGCTAACGTACCATACGCGCAACACCCCCTTTTAAAAGAAAAGATCTCGCTCAGTCCATCAGTGGGCACCGATCGGATAGGGTAAATTCTAACCTTGAGCTCGAATATCGGCAGGCACTCGTTCAAGAGCCATGACTGCGCATGCGCCAGCCTCTTCGGCAATGCGAGCCTAGTTCGGGGGTAAACTGTTAGACCCCGAATCAAGAGTATATCACTGCAAAAGGTCACCTGTTCAGCGTTGACAACATCCATGATAACTCCGCCCTAGGTAACACTGTCAGAAAAATATCAATAGTGGAAGACGTCGTAGTCACCTTGAGCATCTGGGCTAGACCGGACTTGACCTGTGAAAAATAATGAGTCTCCAATTGCTGTCCCTGATAACCGTTGCGTACACCAAAGGTGCCTAAGCTGTTACCTCCGCCGTCTTTCTGAGCTGAGCGGGCTGGGGCAATCGTTGGGGTGCTGGCAGTGCCGGCGCCCTGGGGAACATCTTGCATGGATGGAGTGGAGACTGGAGTGGTCATGGTCTGATGTTATGAAAAAAGACAAGAGCGGGGAAAGTAGTAGAAAAATTTTAGAACCCATAGGTGGGCTTGTGACTCAGGCGCGGCGTTCCGTACCCCTAACCCTAAAATTAGTTTAGCATGAACCGGTGTGCACCTTCTCTTATGCATACTTGTGATGCTTGTTGACCTTTTAAGTTAATAGCTGGAGTATGGGCATGTGTATACAAAGTGCTGGCGTGAGTGATGGAGGTGTCATTGCACTAAATGACAAATTTGACAGACAACTCAATGTATAGACCAGTCATAAAATGGTGCAAAGTAAGGATAGGAGTGCGAGAGAGATGTGGTCAGAAGCCTTTTCGTTTCAGGAATTCGACGACATTGGTTTTCCATTGACCACCTGTAATGACAAGGTGCCTTGAATGGTGAATGTCGACTTTGACGCGAGAAGCGTCCCGTGAGCCTTTTGGGAAGAGTTGCTGAGACAGCTCTCTTGCAAGCATCTGAGCTAACGTGAGATGGACGTCAGAAATAAGTCGCTTAAGAAGGCACTGACAGCAATGTTTCCATCTATGTTTCTAACCAAGACGAGATGACGTGTACCGCCATTCCTGATGTCGGTGTAGACGGGCAGGCTACCGCGGGTGTTTCGGGCGATGAAGTAGGGGAGTTTTGTGGACAATTTCGCGAGGGAGGCTGGTGCTGGCAACATGGAGTTTAAGTCAGGGGATGGTGTGATGGCCGAAAAAGGCAGGGGAGGAGTGATCGAAGAAATCAATGTGGCGCCCACGAGTGCCGTGCTGCTGTTCTCGTCCATGATCCAAGCTATACTCATCTGTTACGGTTGCATGGACAGCCCAGAGGATTTATTTCCATACATAACCATTATCGGAGAACGTGGAGTTTCCGTTGTCATTTATCCCATCTCCTGGGCTGCCGTCATCCACTAGATTATTGATTTTTTTTTTACCCATGCGGTGAATTCAAAGAACCCTTACGTAGCTAGGGCGGTTTCATACCGTGTTATCCGTCAGCTCCTCATATAAATCCTCTCACAAGCCCCTTTTTCCTGTCCCTTTCCAGTCGCCATTACCATGAACCAAACCCATCTCTTATTCACCTCTCTGTCTCCAGTAGACGAAGAACTAGTCTCAACTATCATGAATTACCCAGAGTTATATTGTGCGTCTCAATCTCTTATCCTCAAAGCTTTACTTGTTCACCATACTTTCCTTACAGTCCCTCCCTCGCCCTCAGAGTCGTCCTCCACCGTTTCATCCTATGCACCATCCCCACAACCAGTCCATGTAGTATGCAATGCTCCACTCGTTGCTCCAATACCACTTCCATATCACTCCCCTACTTTTCTGCAATTTGAGCTACCTGATATCGATCAGGATCTATCTCACCCACCGTATACCCGTCGCACTTCGAAGCGCAAACGTGTATCTGATGAAGTGCTGCCGGTTGACCAGACACCGCCAAAAAAACGCTCCGTCCACCAATCATCTGCACCGCATTCCCACCGTCACTCTTCGGACAATCACTCCCTACGGCATCACACCATGCACGGGAAGCGTTCGAGAGTACACACCCATACTTAATACCTGTGAAACCCAGACATCCATCTATATAAAGAATCGTGATTACTCGGTAGGTTCGGCTCTTTTCCCACATCACTTCTCCGGTCTGACACCCTGTCCTTCTTAAAGTGCTTCCATTCATAGGGTCCTCTGTCACGAGTAATCACCCATCCAGCACTAAACCGCTGCTGCTGCTGCTAGGCAATATTCTATTGTTACCTGCCTCAGGATCACTAGCAACAACAGACACTACCATCTCAGGGCCGAACAGTTGGCCGAACTCAGCGCCAACTATCTGTATATAGATACTGATTAAACGGTGATGCCAGAGAGGGGCCCATCTCGAGCCGAAACGGTCGCAGACGGATGAATACGTTACATGTTACATATTTTTCGCGGCAATATTTCAAACGGTCCTCAGGGCAATCATCGCGGGGGTTACAACTGGATTACACTTACACTACAGTACATACTTTTTACCGAATGGGCACTCATCACCAGACTGCTGGGGGGAAAAACACAAATCACCGCCGTGCTTGTCTTCGTTCACTAACTGAAACCTGCACTCCCAAACTGTACTATTGAATGCACCTCCGTCGCTTCAGCAGTGACCGTGGAATCAATTGGTGAATCTAAGATTGGATTCGGGATCAAAATCAAAATCACTACACGAGCAGGACTAAGCTGAAAGACAAGGCAAGAGTGCGTGGTTTGAGTCTATATAATCCTGTAAGTCAGGTTGACTTGACTCCGTGAATGTATACAAGTGCTGGTGTAAAAACAGTATATGAGTTGCTCTGGCGTAGACATGACAAGGGCAAGCTCTTGAATTCTTGGCGTGATGACGGTGATCATACCTACCATGCCTTGTGTAAGAACTCACTTTATTAGATTATTCCGGAGGTTTTCATCAAGCAGCACGCTGTGATGGCGCCCAGTGCTGATGCTGATGCTACGGGTCTTATTGGATCAGGTTGAGCGGCGCCTTAACGAGTAAGGGAAATCTCATTCCCTTTCATAACAGCAAGCTTTGAAAGCGCGAGCCAAAGGTTCACGAAATATGAAAGCCCTTTATCGTTCATAATTTTAGTAAAACTGCGCGCCACTTAATAGTTGGTGCCGCGAAACGCGCGCAGAAAACTCAACCCCGCACAGGAGGAAACACCCAGCTGACCTGACCAATTCAGAGAACGATGATTGTGATCAATCAGTCATCTGTGTTTCAGATTCTGGAGAGGAACAGTTATACTTACCGCTCCCAAACAATAATTTAGGTTACTGTTGATCTAAGAGAAGGTCGTCAATTTCCTTTCTATCTAGACCTTGTGAAACGTACCTCGGAAACAAATGTCACGCGTTGATATGCAGACACTCTACATACGCACCCCTGATTGTGATCCTGGAGAGTCCAGCTCAGGGTTGCCATTAAATTCTCCTTCAAGGATTCCACTCCTGATAAATAGGAAACGTTATGATAGGCCACGGTTCCGCGTCTTATTTCATTGACGACTGTACTCCGCAATAAGACCAAACTAGACCCGTAACAAGTGGCTTCAGAGCCTTGGAACTAGTTAACCAACATCAGCACTTTGCCATTTGCGAGTCGCACCATCAGAAATGAATTTCGTGAGACGGCCCCGCTCTTGCCCATGATGATTCAAGGCTCGATTCTGAGCTCATCTAAAGATACTTGATTGTGTCAAAAGATCGTAACCACAGAAACGAGTGTTGAGCATATGTTCAGAAGTTTGGGAGTGTTCATCTGTTTCGTAGCTCAGGATTAGAGTGTAGCTTCATACAAGCACTTAGAAAAGACATTGTTCCAAAGGCAGCGACTCCAGTCCGAATGGTCCCCGAGGATGAGGTGTTCCTCTGACGTTTTATGCTAAAAGTGCCTTTGCTGGTGTATTTTCTTTTTTGACAGCCTACGAGTTAGCCTTCTTGAATATGCCCTCAGGAGCCCGCACTGTGGAAACCTCATGTGGAGACTCGTTGGCAGACAAACTCGGTGAGACCAGCCTTTTCTACGACGTGGCCTATAAGGCATCGTTGAAAAAAACAATTTGTGTCTGCAAGGTGGTTTCCACGCAGACTTTGACAAAATCACTCTGGTATAGAAAAAAAAGAGTTGCAAAGCTAATCACATCGGTGGGAAGGGACTTACACAAATGCTACCAAAATTCAAAATTCAAGCATCCCCTCAATAGTGAGTTGAATAGACGAGCTTTATATCATTTGTCGTCTCATATAATGTGAACCTCACTATAAATGTGTGCCAAAGTTCAGCCCGATAGAGTATGCTATTTTGGACTACGACGCGTCAAGTATGCCCCGCCATTGTGGGTAAAATTCCTGATGATACGCGCGTAAAGTTCCGTCCCGAATAAGATAAAGAAGTCATAAATCCACCTTATGAAGTTTTGGAGAATAAGCAGCTAGAGGAGGTTGACAGCCAACGCTTTTGGTAAAATGTTAAGAGGCATCTTCAGACAATCAGAACCATGTTAGTGACCACCCTACTAGTATGAGTTACCTGACGGTGAACCTTATGGCAGGAGTTTTTGACCGTTGGCTGGTAGTATCGAGACTGACTATAGATGTGAACGCAGAAATCTTGAAAGTGTTTTTTTTTCCCGACAGATAGCTGCAATTGTTCTTGCTAATACCCCTGCCGGGGTCGCAGGAAAGATCTGAGAATACCTGAGAGTTAGCGGACCTGCATCAAACACGACTGAGACAGAGTACAAATTTAGCAGACTCGCCGTGATATTGGGCAATCTATCGGGGCATGAGAGCCATGAAGTTGTAACACCCGAGGTTTAACTTAGCAATGCTTAAGGCTCGAGTGAATGGGCAATGGCAATAACAGTGCTGGCTCAAGAGCGATGTACACTGCAGGAAAGATGCAGTTAGCTCATATAAAATTGCCAGCGAGACTTCACAGCAAGACAGGTTGGTCTGTCCAGATGATCCTTACATGTGTTTTGAGCCTGAACCCAAGTTCCGTGATTATGCAGGGTTTCACAAAAACTCGCTTTCCCATGAAGACCTACACTTGATACGATCTCAAAAGTCAGGACTTGAGTCTGGTGATCGAAAATGAGTGTTCTTACATGAAATAATGCCTCCAACGACGAGAGAATTCAGATCAATGGAACTGGTCGTGGAAAATAAAGTATATTGCACAAAACATAAAGTCTGTGCTTCCTACGGCGGGCCAACCGCTAGAAGAACAGAAAAACGTAAACAAAGAGTGCAGCGAAATCTACCAAAGGGGGCTGTGAATAGGTGATGGCATTATAAGTATTGTGACCACTCCAGAAGCTGCAAAGTCCGCGCTGAGGCGGCTGATTAAAGCCAGAACAAGAAGGATAACGTAGCCAAAAACCATGCCGGAACGTCCTTCAGCAACAACCTCCGGATTGCTGTGATTGCACTGCCTGACCTGGTGTAACAGTTGCAGTTTTAGCAGCGCCAGAAGTTGCGGACGTAGAACCCATCCTGATTCATGTCAGCTGTCGGGCCTTCACAAAGGAATGCAGACCGCCTACCTATCCTTGATCTGTTTAGCCATGGTCAAAAAGGCCTGCTCAACATTGGTAGCGTTCTTGGCGGACGTCTCGAGGAATGGAATGCTGAGTTGATCCGAAAACTCCTGCGATTTTTATCGTCAGATGAAAGACGATGAGAAGAACATAGTGCAAACCTTAGCAACCGTGTATTCTACGACCTTCTTTCCAGTCAAGTCCGATTTGTTACCAACCAATAGCTTATTGACGCCCTCCGATGCATATCGGTCTATTTCCTGAAGCCATTGTTTGACGTTGCTAAATGTGTCTGGAAAAAAGATTAGCCATGAATGCATATGGTTAGGACGGACTGACCATTGTCGGTCACATCGTACACTACGATGATGCCGTGAGCACCCCTGTAGTAAGATGATGTGATTGTCCGGAAACGCTCCTGTCCTAATATAATGGCTCAGAACTTAACAAAAATCAGCAGTTTGTATTGAGACGAACCTGCGGTGTCCCACTGTTCGACCGCGTGGGCAAGAAAAAAATCAGTTTTAGATTCGCAGACAGTGAGCAGTAAGAACACAAGCTACCGGAAAACCGGTACTAATGGAGAGATTCTTGAGCAGTCAAGGAGGACCAGTGAAGATTTGTCGCCTTATTGACGCCCAGAAGTACATGAAGAAGAATTGTACTGACAATTTGAAGCTTCACGGTCTTGCCTTCCAACTCTATGGTACGAATCTTGAAGTCAACGCCAATTGTAGATATATAGCTCTCAGTGTAAGTGTCGTCGGCAAAACGTAGAAGTAGGCAGGACTGCAAAGTTAATGAGTAACAGGGGAAGATGAAGACACGACACGAATCACATCCACGTACCTTTCCGACACCAGAGTCTCCAATGAGCAGGAGCTTGAAAAGATAGTCGTACTCGCTAGTATGCATAGTAAAGGGGTAGGAGAGAGCAACAAAGAAAACGAGTCAGGCAGAAAACTATTGGAGGAAGACTTGCGTTACAAGCTGCGTCAACAACACAAGGCAGTGGCAACGGCACGGCGGCCGTACCCGGCACCGGCCGGTCGGTGATAACCATTTGGGAATGAACTAGTCCGCCTCCCACTGGCAGCTCTTATGTTTTTCCTCACTCTTATCGCAGTTTCTCTCCAATTTCTCCCTATCTTCGCAAAAAATTCGGGGTTTAGAGTGCCTATTCGTCGTGTGCCTCGCTTGAAATCACTAATGCATCAGGAAAATGTTCTCACCACGGACGTCTCAATAATTAATAGAAACGAGTTGTACGCCCCTAATCATTACTCTCCATAAAGCGAACACCAACTTGCAGAAGTGCTTATCTTGTTCCAGTAAGGCAAGTGAATTTCCAGGATTAGCGGACCTTCTAGCTTATGTCTTTTGCCCACACACGCTCAGCATAGGCGGGCAGGAATTTTCAGTGATTCTCGACACGGGTTCATCTGACCTTGTACGTCGGCTATGTTCACCGATCTTACCTGCATGCATATTCTGCCGTAAGTGGATAGCTTCTTCCGAATGTACAAATCCAGATTGCAGCGGAATTACAACATATATAACCCATAAATCTCCGTCTCTTTCGCTATCCGACAAAGAATTTAAGCTTTCGTACCTGATGGGTTCCGTCTTGGGTAACGTAGCATTTGAAACTGTCAAATTAGGTGCTTTCGAGATACACTCTCAAGTTTTTGGTAGGCTTCAATAATTTGGAGCAATGGTATCAATTTATATGGCTGTTACGTTAGCTCTAGCGAACACCACTGAAGGTCTAGGACTCTCAAGTACTGGAACCTCGGGTATACTTGGCCTCTCATTTCCTTCCACTGCATCAATTTCTTTGGCGGTTGGTAACCCCCTTCTCCAGAATATCTTGTCAAATTTCGATGAGCCCAACCGGTTCTTTGCTTTCAAGCTAGGGCGTGGCTCTGGACTGAACGACAACACTTCGTCCTTTACTATCGGTGAACTCGATCAGAATATCACTTCCGATATGACCAGTTTTTCGTTCATACCTGTGTCTAAGGCTGGAGCTGATTTGTTCAACTACTGGAAACTACCTTTGCAATCTTTGGTGGTAAATAGCATAACCTTGGATCTTTCGCCATCTCTTGTTCCTGGCAGCGCAGCTCAGGTCGCCGTGCTTGATACTGGGACTACCTTGATACTAGGCCCGACTCGTGATGTCGAAGCGTTCTGGAGGACAGTAAACCATGAAGGTGCAACAAGGAAGAACGAGGCCAATGGCCTGTGGGAGGTGAGATGCAACCACGGCATTTCAGTCAGTTTCTTGCTAGGAGAGAAAGGCAAGGAGCGAGCTGTTTTCATAGATCCAGGCGACATAAATTGGGAGGAAGGTGGTTCCAATGACGGGTGGTGTATGGGTGGCATTCAAGCAAATGATGGGGTATGCGAAACATCTCAGACACTTTATAGAAGTGATGACATCTGGGTCCATTCAGGTCAATTCGGGGGATTGGCTACTCGGCGACGTTTTCCTGCGAGTATGTACATCGCTCGCCACTGACAAAACCTCCTATCTCACTATCACCTACCTAGAATGTCTACGTCACGCACCATGCAGCCAACTCAACCCATCAGCCTCACATAGGACTCCTCAACATAACCGATCCAATTACTTCCATGTCACAATTTAGAAGAGATCGTGGAACTGAAGAAACACATTCCACTACACATTGGACACAACCACACACTTCTAGAGCGACTTTACCATCGACTGTTCTTGTTTATACCATCTCGTCGGTATGCGGATTCGTAGTTGGAGGTGCTATTACTCTTTTTATTAGAATCAGAGGGAAACACCAATTATTGTATTGACTGTTTAAATTTCGGGTCACTAGCTTTGTTGTGACTTGTGCGGTGTAATTATTGACGGCGTAATCGCTTTGAACACACGCATTTCCAACACAACTTGTTATTGTTACAGAGAAACAAATAGGAGGTATACCTGAGAAGGAAATAAAGAAGCAATCGATTGATATGATTATCAGAGGGTCCAAGGGGGAAAGAGCGGTAACAAAGATAAGTAGCATAACGGTCGCAGGGCGTTAGATTCGCAAGTCTACTGCTTCGCAGACGCTTGGTGAAAGTACGCAGGAGCATAGCCTGGTGAAAAGTTTTGATCAAAGCCTTGGCCAGGCTGTGGGTAGGGTCCACTACTAGGCTCCCCTTGGCTATCAGAAGTCGTGAGCGATGAATAGCAAACGGTGAAGGACCACTCACCCCGGCGTCACCTTTGCTTGCCATTGGCATATCCCGCAAATCAATACATGCTTCTTTGAAAATGGAATGATGGGCACCCAGAAGAGCTCGAACCATGTAGTGCTCTTTGCGGCAATGACGGAAGCTAACAAAAGTGTTAAAGGAGGCCACGTAGAAAAGTAGCACATACCATTGTGACAACGAGGGCAGACTCTTGCCTGCTGCTGCTCGCCCTCAGGCTTCAAGTTTGTCTGACAGCCGACTGCAAAGGACTAGTAGGCTCAAGTGATATATACAATGTGCACTACTCACAAATAATAGGGATACAGACTGTTCCCATCAGTATCGCATTTTATTATGAGTTTAATAGTCTTACTCACAGAACATTATAGCTTTGAGGTTCGAGAAGGGAGCGGAGAAGAGAAGGCTGATTTTAATAATACTAATAGCGCAAAAGGCAGTGCTACCAATAGAATTCCGCAGCGAAGCTTGGCAAAACAGAAATCTTATCTAACTTTTAAACTCCGAATAATCATTTACATAATAATTTAATGATTGTCGCTAGTATACGACTTTATAGAAGTCAAGTTTCAAGCTTCAAGCTTTAAGCCTCGAGCTTCAAATCAGTATAGTACTACCAACATCTGAAGGGACGACCAGGTGCCTCGCCCCTTGAAACCCCTAGAAACGTGCTTCTTGATTAATGCATGGTCTATAACGGATGTTATCTCACTTGTGATCTGGAATTTCTGCCTGGCTTTCAGAATCGGACTATTGAGCATTCAATCCATTTACAACAGGTAGGACCTACGCCTAATGGATTTCTAAATCTACTCTATGTCGGGGCAGCTATGCTTGTTCGGGACACGCTGAACGTTAGTCAGGCATCTCGCACACTTATCTCTTTCTTGATTTGAGACTACAAACGTGCCGAATACAAGCAACTGCAAACCAACAATAAATTTCAATGGCTCAGTAGCATGCTCCATCACTTCGCATGTGCTTTTACAAAGCCTCCATTCTCAAACGGATGCTAACGCTGTCTGGGTGTGTCCCTAAATTTGTGTGGGATGCTTTCTCTGAGAAAAGCTGTCTATGAAGGGAATGCAGTTTCGGATCACTCAGTTTTCTGGCCTTCGTGACGTGCAGCTGCCAACAGGCAGTGGGTCGTTTGCGATGTGGACCATGTGGTTAAAAACTCTCATCTATTGTCCTCGCATTTATTATTACCGCATGCCGGAACATATATCAGGATCGTAAGCATTCAGATTTTGTTCCATATCTAAATTGGGCGGGGCTATCCTAACCAATATCGTTATTCCCCTTCGAGCTGCATGTCCTATCAAATTTGACACCTTGGATTCGAAGTTTATCCAGGACAGGACATCTGCACATATGCTATCCGGACATTTCCGCAATAGGTTCTCTCTCCACATTGACTGATCACCCTGGTATTGCAGTAAGAGGAATGTGAAGCAAATCGTTTAACCGGATCTTCATCGTGAACTCTCTCCGCTCGAACTTGGTGAATATCTGCAGCTCGCGCAATATTTTTAAACACGGTATCATTTAGTTAACCCTTCCGGTCGCTGTTTCTAGATGAACACCACTAATGCCACGGACCTATTGATGAACAGTTATTTCTAGGCAAAAGATAGAAGTTCAACGTTCCCCAACTTAGATCACATATATTGAGTTTATCATCAACCACTTGACGTTCCGTCTTCAGCTTGGATATCTTCTCATACATTTGTGAAACCCTAGCGGTGCTGTAGTTGACATTCAAAACAGGCAGATTCTACGATCACTGCTAGAGCTTTCCAACGTACCGCTGACTTGATGTGATCAATATGCTGTGTTCTTCTAGTGCACTAGCGCCGATTAGTACGCCACACGTGAAATCATTTTCCACACCTTCTCGCGGACTCGGAGATTCTTGCCACCGTCCCACTTGAATAAACTAGGCCGAGTGGTAGCTGCGGCTCTTTCCATGCAAAAAAAAAAAAAAAGCTATGATTGATACAGATTTCCCCGAAAACGGAGGATACACGAATAGCTGACCCTCAAATTGGGACCTCGGTCCTGACGAGAAGCAAAGGGACGCCGAACCGTCTATCTCTCCGCTCCGGTTGTATTAATTAAATTACACGGAAGGCACTTGATAATGTACACATGTGTATCTTACAACATATTAGAAGAGGGGGAAGGGAGAAGAAATGGGAAAAATGCGTATGGTATAGAACTTTTGTTTATGGTATAGTACTCCAGAAGCATAAAAATATATTAACAGGAAATTGGACAAGTTAGCTAAGATTATGGAGCTTCAGATGAACGGTCCCGGGTGAGATATTAAGGATGCATTGTCTTTAATGGTAATAAGCATTGCAGTTGTCACCGAATTGTGGGCAGTTTTGACCCTCGCTAGTGGGGTGCAACATCGACGAGGCCGAGGAAGCGAACACCCCTGGGTCTAGAAACGTGGACGAAGGTGTTGTGTGTAAAGAGTGGGTGCTGGAGGGCGTGTCTCGATGATATGAGGAGGCATCGTTACCCATGTTCGAAGCGGATCCAAGGGCTGGGCCCGGTGGGTGAAAACTGAAGTGGTCCATATCCGACGTGACGTGATAAAGGGATTCTTGGTGTTCACCTTTGAATGTCATTGGGGGAGCAATGCTATTAAAGAGAGGCGAGCTTCTTGCGCTGATCCCTGTGCCCGCACTCGTAGCAACGGAGGTGGCAGTTCCAGGAGGGGTGTATGATGGCCACCCACTAGCCCCTTGCCCTGTAGTAGTATAGCTTGAGTTTGGAGCCGATTCCACGCGTCGTGGAGATCGTAGCGGTGGTAACAAAGGTCGATCTTGACCACCAGACATGGAAGGGTACCCGTGAGACGTGTGCGGCATTGGAGATATCGATTTGTTGGTGTAACCCAGGTCCGGATACATGCCTGGGCCAATACGAACGATATTATTAGCGTTGAGGGGATATCTACCAGTGTTACGGCCAACTTGACGATTCTCCCAGACCATCCGCACTGTCTCTTCTCGCTCTTCGCTCCTTGAGAATGCCCATCTCATCTCTGCGAGAGCAGTAAGACAGAGGGCAACGCCTTCTTCTGCAGTCATGCGGCTACGAGAACGGGTTAGGTCGTCGTCCCGGTCGTCGGTCGGGGAATCAATGATATCTCCTTCAAAACTGGCCGCTAAGAAGCCAGCGAAGAAACAGCCGTCGCGAACGAGACCAGAGTCCCATTTAAATAGGCTGTCATGACGTCTTGTGCCATGGTCTTTCATGAGATGAATTTTGATAATGCGAAGCACGATGGGAAGGAGATTGAGACATTTGCGAGTGGCGATGGCATGGAGATGCTGAGGTGGGAGGTAAGGTGACGAAGATGAATGGGACGAGGGGCGTGGAGGAGAGCCTCCGGGATATAATGCGTGAGGCGTGCTACTTGATCTGGTCATACACTGCTTCAGGGACTCTCGAATGATATTGTCTGGCCAAGTAATGCTGTCAGGAAGACGGTCGATTTTCAAAGCATCTCTGTACTCACGGCACTCAAAAATACAGATCTAGCGCACGAAAAAAAATAATAAGAGAACAAAGAATGAGTTGGAGACTGATATTCACGAGTCTTGACTTACCTGCCAGGCGCTGGCGAAGAGGTCAAGGTCGAGCGCCTCATCTTCACTGGAGCCACCTTGCCGCATGGCATCAAATTCCTTCCAACAGTGATCGAGGTCTTCCCATATTTCGTGCATGCCGTGGGCATGGATAAGGCTGTGCTCTTCGGCTCTGCGGGCGGCTTTTGCGCCAGTTAGGACATTATGCACCTTTCTACAAACAGCGCTGAGCTGGATGGGAACAGCAAACTGTTCTGTAGCTTTCAAAAACGCTTGGGTGGTCAAACTACGGTGAGAGTTAGACTGTTGAGTTTGAAAACCGTGGCTTGACATTGGTCGGGAAGAGCTGGGGGGAGAAGGTCCATTAAGGACGTGGCTGTGTAAACCGAAAGTGTACGGGGGTAGAGTGTGCTGGAAAGCCTCCAAATCGTCACTGTCGCTACGACATTCAATAAAATCAATCGATTGCTTGGCCCTTCAGTAGATTCAACGCTTACAGAACCAGCCGACCTCCTCGCATGCCCGTAGAAATGCCTTCATGCATATGGGCATACCAGAAAATCCGTGCCCGGATGAGCGAGTCATCCGTCCCATCCGGAAATGGGATACCTGCCGCACTCGAGCCAGAAGGCGAAGCGGAGAGCGTACACAAAGCCTGTGTGTGAGAGAGGGTGGCCTCGTAGATAGCTAGCCTCTCAAGAGGGTTCGCATCTGGGCAAAAAAAAATCGTAAGAAGGTAGACTATGAGGAGATTGAGAGTAGTTGACCTTCTAAGAGGGGCACAATCAGTAATAGCACACGGACGCCGTCCCAAGACGGTCGACGCATTATTCCATGAAAATCGATAAGCTCCAAGATCTCTCTGAGCATGAGATCGGTGCGCTCCTTTTTAGCTTTTCGTCGCTTTTCTGGGGAGATATTTTTGCCTTTTATTTTCGAGTCTAAATGAGGACTGCCCTTGGTGGAAGAGCTAGAAGGGTTGGACATGGACATGTCGACATCTGAGAAGGCAGCATCTTCGGGATCAGGCTTGCCACGCTCATCGAGACCGAATGAAGCCGCCCATACAACAAGCACCATGGCAAGAAGACCACCTTCATGGCCGAGGGATTGAACTCCCTTTGTGTGTGCGATGAACCGAGTTGAAAACTCGATAGGATCAAGCACAGGACCTGTAAAGAAGCAGATAGCACATTGATCAGCACTGCAGAATAAAAAAAAAGATGATGATGATCAAGTACGGTGCACAGTAAACCATTTCCAAAATGGGGAAGAGAAAAATTCAGTTGATAGCTGGGGAATGATACTAGGAAGTCGTGTTGCAGGGGGTGATGAAGAGGAGGAGCCATCTGGGCCAACGATTTTGCCATAAATGGCTCTAAAAATGGGGTTGGGTGATGAAACACTGATAATTGATGGCACTCACTCAACCTGTTGGAGGCGTCGCCCACGTCTAAGCAGCTTAACGGCTTTCACGTCGGCAAATTCGTCACTAATTTAATTAAAAGTAAAGGGTGGGGAGGCTTTAATGGCGATAATAAACGACATACACGCATTTTAGGCCACGTTCCTTGCAATTTGAGCAGGAAGGATGTGGTCCGACGGCGGTGAAAGGTAAATCTTTGAGATCACAGCGTACGCTTGGTCATAAATGAGTGTTTTGGATGCAGACGGAGAAAGAAGATGGAAAAACATACCGTCTCATGCGACAAGCTCCGCAAGCAGAAAATTGCTGCCTTGAGGATTTAGGCTGACCTGTGGGTCTTTTGGAATAGGGAGATGAAGCATTCTTTGAAGCTGAGGATGATGATTGCTGAGATCTAGGCGACATTGTGGAGAAGGAGAAGAAACGGAAGGGAGAAGGGCCAGATGTAATTTATAGTTGTTGGGACGAAGTAAGCGGATCTGAGGGTATAGGACTTGAGGCTAGCTTAAAGGCGGTAAAAGGAAATATAAAGGTGTTTGGTCATCTTTTTATCGAGAATTTATATATAAAAGAGTGAAATTGCTTACCGGCGAACTCACAGATCCGGAAAGGGTTCAAAATCGATGACAATCTTTGTTCTCGTTAACGCCGCCCGTCCAAATTGCTTGAGCAAGTATACACTATAATAATAATTAAAATAAATTAAAATTATAATGTACACGACGCCGCGCAGCAATTTAGCCTGAAATGGAATACATGAAATGTCACCCGCCAGCAAGTCAATGAAACCCACCCAATCGCGGTAGCCAATCCCATTTCTTGACGTCAACATCATTGATCTTCGGAATTCCCCCCGGCTTGCCGTCACCCAATCAGCTTCCGTGATCTTCATCTGGGATCTTGAACCTTATCTCTACACGCACTCAACTTTCAAACAAATGCCGCTGTCGGGTGCACAAGGGCTACTGTACACATTCCCCCTTCCCCTCTTCCTAAGCGGAGGGCGCGCCTCGCCTAACGATAAAACTAGATTTGAACAAATAAAAATTATACATATATATATATATCAATTTAGTCATCATATACGTATGTACGCCACACACCGATCAAGATCGTCTACCGACTACTCCCGCCTTTGCCAATGCCCGCCTCAGCGACCCTGCCGTTTCCATTTCCTGATCTTGACGATATCGACATCGTTCGTCCATCTTGATGAACTGCAGTCGATATTCGTTCTAGCGCT
>JABCKL010016752.1:0-43318 GCA_018851305.1 Calocybe cyanea
GCAATACTATGATGAGAGTTGTGTTATTTGCAGTATAAGAGGAGGATATCAAGCAACGACTCAAGAGAACGGGCGACAAATGAAATAGAAATGCTCACACTGCTGTGCAGTGTAGTGGCAGTAGCAGGAAAAGATGTCCGTGAGAATGTGACCACGCTCCTGAGCTTGGTGGGACGCAGGGCCGATTCACTCTGATTCGCCCACGCCCACGCCAGCTCGCTAGATACTATTGCCACTACATACATGTGCAAGATCTTTTCAAAATTTTCGGCATGTGAAAAGTGGCCCTGGCCTGGAGGTACCCGCCCTGGACCCCATAGTCACTTTTTCTCCGCAACGATGAGCCGCTTAGTGATCAGATCATTAGAACCTCACTCGCGATCATGCCAGCGGTTTGAACACTTTTTTCTGTCTTAGTTTTACTTGGCCACTAGTTGGGTTGAAGTCACGGAGTGTCTCAATTAACGTTAACACGAGTTATAACTAATGGTGGTCAGTCAACAGCTTACCTATCGCCAGGCTTGCCGTTCAATACCTGCCCTCGTGGAATAAAAATAAGAACAATCTTTAGATTCAATCACACATGGTACTGTCAGTAAAGCGGAGAAGAAGAAAGATCAGAAGTGCCAGCCGTCCAGCGAGATCTAGAAGAGCACGGCAGGATGAACGACGTTTGACATCGGATGGGGCGGACCTTCCCGCCACTGAGATACTGTGCCCTAGGCGGATTGCTTGCCTCGCTTCTGTGAGTAGTATCTTTGCCCTCTATCCTTTAAAAAAGGTGTTTGAAAGATGCTAAACTTGACACTTTAGCCGTCTGTGAGAGACCCAGCTCCCAGAGCATGCTGCCCTGGAACAAGATGTGTTTTCTCTCCGCCAACAGCTATTTCTGGCACCTGCGTGTAGTGAACTAAAGAAAGTTAGTGCATAGGTTTTTTTTTTCGGTTATCCGTTCAACAAATGTCACTCACCACTATATTGTAGTGCTTCGAGTCCTGATATGGTGACGGGTTGGTCCAAGTAACGCTAGTGTATTGTCTATCAACATTCAGTACTTAAACAAATCCGATTGTGCCGCTGGCTGTTTTATGGATAGAATTTACCCTGAGAAATGGAAGTTAAGGCAGAACATCTAGGGACAAAGAATACATGCCCTATAGATATATTTCTTGTCCACAGCAGCGCATGTCTCCTCTTTCCCCACCTTGGTCTTTAGCAACGTTCAGAGCGCCAGTTATTGCAGTACTGTGTTACGTACTGTACGTCTCGTGGCCTTATTACAAACATGCGTACGGCGATCAGAAAGTGTCATTCAGAGGTATGGCTGCAGTGTGTACGCTCCTGCATGTGCTCGATTTTGTGCATAGGTTCGGACAGTCCAGGTTCGATCACGTTAGTTGCTCAATTTCCATTAGAGTGATGGAAGTTTTTGTTGTACATCTATAAATGTCTATTGACCCTTTTTTCATGCGCGCACGACGGGATGAAGAAATCGTTCGACTACTTAAATTTAGAGCCCAATATATATAGAGAGTAAAAGTAGAGCCAAAACGGGCCCACTCACTTAAAACTCAAAATGATGCACCTCGAGACCCTATCAGAATGTGTAAGCCTTCTTCCAACTCGACTCGCCAAAGGTGAGAAAAGATTCGTTCCAGGAGACCTTGCACAGTAGAAGTTTGGGGGGGAGGGGGGGACGTTTACTTTCAAGTCGTAAATCTTTGCCCAGCAGCCCACCACGCTGGAGTCGAATATCACCAGCAGATAAAAATACTTACTATTGGATAACAAAAAGGCTTGGGACCAGCATACCTAAAAATAAGCACCAGTATATAAAAAGGGGAAGGAGCAGTGCACAAAACGACCGAACGGAGTCCCAGTAAAAGTTGGAACCAAAAACCCATGATGATGATGATGATGATGATGCCACGCTGGAACGAGTACGTTGTTTTTTCCAAACTCTGGCATAGCTTTTCATCTGCTTACATCTTAAATTTTCTGAAACTTAGTGCTCTGTTCTGATATGCCTTAGTTATCAAATTTATATTGTTTGCGTACGTCTAAAAGTATTTCAATACTATGCAGCCGAGGTTTTACCAGTCTTATCAAATGCAAAAGAGTTTTGTTAAAGGTAAAACTTCACCTGCTCGAAGAATAAGTAAGACAGACTTCAGGGTTACTACCAAAACGCCATATGGAGGTATACTCGCGATTGATTTGGAGGGCACATAGGAATGGGGTGCACTGCACTCGGCAGCCGCAACGAGGATGTAAACAAACTATCAGGTTGAGCACACTAGTATGTGTGATAGCAGCTTTCGAAAGTCTTCCAAGTCGGACGATCTGAACGACATAGTAGTAAAAAACCGGATATGCATGAATTAAAATTACGCCACTCGATACATGAGCCTTGAACTCTCATGACATTCCCACCCACACGAGTCAGAGAGAGAACTCATCGGGAGAGCCAAGTTTTGGAAGGTGCAACAACAACTTGTTCGAGAACTCTGGGCGCACATGTGACCGATGTGGAGGGGGGGGGGAAATCCTAGTATCCTACAAGACGAAAAACACACGTGTGAGAATCAAAACGCTTCGCAAGATGAGAGCGAGTGTATATTTATGAAGGATGCGTCAGACCAATGAAGGCCATGCCGGGTTGCGCTAGATGACGAGCGCTAATGCTTGAGGGAACGAGTGAGGAAAGAAAGGAGGACGATGAGAGACGGACCAAGTCCGAGTCGATAGGTTGTATTAAAGTTAAAAGTGGTGTGCTCGCTGTCGAGCGCGACATCTCAATGCTTATGGTGGACCAGTCCCGCGCCCGCTAACAAAAGTGGGGAAAAGGTGTGATATTCGAGCGATTAATTACGGCGACGTTTTTATAGATGTGAGCTGAATAGAAATAGAGGTGTCAAATGAGTAATAGTAATGGCTTTCGGGTTTTGACTGGCTCTAAAACCAAAAAAAGGGGCAGCCGTTGGACATGTAAGAAAGTCGTAGAAAGACATACCATTGCCCTAAACTGAATAAATCCCCAAAAGTGTGCATATAAAAGCCAAAAGAGTCAATGATAGGTTGCGTCATAATAAACGATGACGACAGAATGAGCAAACGAAGCCCTCAAAGGGGCCGAGCAGTGTCAAACTACGGAAGTGATACTAGTGAAGTGCATAGGTGAAAGGTGGGTTTGTTCCGGCGCGACGCCGCCGACGCGTCTCTGTTCAATTTGACAGTTTCACGTGATGGCGCCGCCGTCTCCCTTCCGTCCACTCGCGGCGCTTCAAATTCAGTGCAGCCTTTTGCTACACTCCTGGGTCTTTCCTTATCACCCTTGACATTCTCTACTGTCGTTTTTATCTACTCCCTCCCCCCCGCACCTAGAGCCTAGTCTAGATAGGTCTTGCAGCTGTCTTCTATTGGTTCCGGCCCACCCGATCCGTTGGCGTTCACCTTCAGAGAACTGCACCCCAGTCGCCCTTTGGTATTCCAAGGAGCTGTTTCGCTCAGTTACATAGAAAGACCTAGCGCGTGCAAGAAAAGATGCTCATGAGAACGTGGGCCGTTCGCTCGCCGTAGTTCATTCTGATTCGCCAACACTTTCGCTTCATCCTATTGCCGCTACATACAGGTGCGAGATCTTTTCAACCTCTCGGCATGAGAGAAGTGGACCTAGAACCCCCCCCCCCCGCAGTCACTTTTTCCCTCGGATCGACTTGCCACTTATGATTTGATTGGGGACCTAATCGCGATCATGCCGGCGGACCGACCCTTGTTTTCAGTCTTTCTTTTTTCTTTTTTTTTTGTGCCCGGCCACAAGTTATAACGAGGAGACTAAGACACAAGCAAATTTGCTGAGGTGTGTCAATCATCGTTGGATAGGAGCTGTAAATTGATGGCCACAGTCATTAGCCTCGTCATCGCCAGGGCTTATTACCTGCTCTCATGGGATAATGACAAGAACGACTTTTAGATTCAACTACGCATGGTACTGTCAGTAGAACAGAGAAGAAGAAGAACAAAAAAAACGATCAGAAGTGCCAGCCCTGTCCAGCAAGATTTAGAAGTGCACGACAGACAGGATAAACGATGTTCAAGTTTGACATCGGATGAGGGCGGACCTAAAGATGCTCAAAAACCAAATTAGGCTCAAAAGGCTCGTGTTTTTTTTTTTTTTTGTGTATATAAGCCTAGAGGGATAAACGAGAATCTTCTTCAAGCAAATAATAACCTTTTGCAATAACCACCCCCCCCCCACACACACACACATCTCTTGATATCAAAGCATGCGATTCTCTGCTATTTCTTTGATCGTCTCGTTGAGCAGCATTATGGCTGTGATGGCTGTACCCCAGGCGGATTGTCTGCCTCGCTTCTGTGAGTAGTTATCGCCAAGTCCTTTTTTCTTGTTGATGTGAAAGCCGCTTACCCCCCCCATCCCCCCCCCCCCTCCGATGATTTTAGCTACGTGTACCAGAGCAGCTCCTAGAGCATGCTGCCCTGGATCGAGGTGTTTGTTCTCCCCTCCCACCGCTATCACTGGCACCTGCGTACAGGGTAGTTGAGGTAATAATTGGTATCTTGTTCGTTAATGCTTTGATATTATGCTTAAAGACATGGTTGCGCAGGTGCATGTTTTATGAATACATTTACTTTGAGAATTGGAAGTCAGAGGAGCGAAGGATTTATGCTCTATGGATTGCGTTTCTTGTCTACTTGGTTTTTAGTATCTATGTTGGGTGCCCAATTATCTGTCGTACTACAGTACATCCCCGTCTGGCGGCATTGAGTAGAGACGTATACGGCAACAAGAAGGGCCACTCATGGTACGTATATATCTGGAGTGTATGCGCCTGCCCCCGGTAAAGTAACCATATCGGACAAGTCGTAAACATTTTGCTATGGACAACGCTGGAGTCAAAACGAGCGGCAAAAAAAAAACAAAAGACTTATTATGGGATATGAAAAACGGCATAGAATTAGCACATGTAGTGCTGAGATCTGATACCCAAGAGGAGTCACGGAGTGTAAACTTGCCAGTTTGCTAATGAAAGCACACTTGTGACAGTTGGTACGAAATTTCCAGTTCAATTCCCTGAGAGCCGGCTGCCACGAATCCCAGCGCATAAGAAGGAACGAATAGAACGGCAGAAGATTTCCCAATAAAAACCCTCCGCTCAAGATGCGAGTCTCTGGTTGTCTCAGTCATTGACACATTGTGCAAATTTTATGGCTATGAAAGCCGCGCCACAGTGGACATGCCAACATTATCATCGTAAAGTGCGGTCAAGATCGTTGAGATATGCTGAAACCAAATACTTCAATTACATGTACCAGATAATCTCCTGCTAGTTCATGCTGTCCTGGAAATGGGATCCGTTTTCGATTCTGGGCATAGTAACTATCCTGCGGCACTTGCAAGTAGTGTGAAGGGTCAGGAAAATCGGTCGTCAAGTCTTTCGATTGTGTCGGGGGTGAATGAAGCGCTGCTTACCATCTTCAAATTCTGAAACGATAAGTGTTCTTGTTGCGAATAAGATTGATTATGCAAATTGTTAACCTCGACTGGCTGTATCCAATGTCATGCAACCGGTATTTTACCAGTCTTGTTTAATCTCGATGGTTTGTTAAAGGTTGACTTTACCTGCTGGACAATAAGTAAGACGGACTCGGGACTAGTGAACTAGCAACGGGGGTTGAAACAACTATCAGGTCAATCATATATGATAGCGGCCTCCAAAAGTCTTGAAGTCGACCATCTGACGATATCTGCATATGTGAGTTTTGACTGTCCCCGCGAGCCTCAGGCTCGAGGTAGCTCCCAACTTAAACCGTGAAACGCCCCGCCAGCCATAGTAAAAAAAAGAAAAGATATGGTACCTGGCATTGTTATCTGAGCTTGTGCTGTATTGTTGATGGGTCTCTGTTTGACAACGGTGCTTTTTTGCGGATTTTGATTTCCGTCGAGAACGGTTACAATGATGTGCCTGAACATTGTGGAAATGAAAATCAAAAACAGATCTAGAACCACGAAAGGCAAATGCTGGACGAAGGGGTCGGATGGGGTTGCCTTCATTTGACAAATCAGAATGACTCCGCTTGAGGTGACTTACGCAGTCGATACATGAGCCCGGACTCTCATGACTTGAAAAGAATTCCCCACACGAGTCAGAGAAAGATATGGATATGTAAAGGGTAAGGGCGATTACGTCGTTCCTTGCTCGCGTGTGCATCGGTCGAGTTTCACCTCCGAGCCGGATCTAATCAGTAAAACCATCTAAAGCGACTGTTCTTTTTTTCTGATCGTATGTGTACGGGAAGGGGTTGTACGAGCACATATTATCGCCACTATATGAGATGTGGTACCTACTCGACCACTCATACAACATCTCTTCATGGCTAAGTGAGAATCGATCAGGTCGATGTAATAACCGGCCCTGGGCCTGGAAGTGCTGTGGAGACCCCCCCCCCCCCTCTCACGGTCGCTTTTTCTCCGCTGACCACTTATGATGGAGTTGTTGGTTTGACTTGCCCGTTTAATGATCTGATTAGAAACCCCAGGGCGATCATTTCCACCGAAATGAATGTTTTTTTTTTCATTTTCCGACTTCTCTTTTCCATTGATTCGCTTGGCTTTGCCGAGTTGAAACGAGGACGCTGGAGAGGGGGGAATTGGAGTTTGCCGATCAAATGTTGAGGAGGATTGGAAAATGGTGGTCAACCAATAGCCTTATTGTCACCAGACTGGTTACTTGCTATTGCTGCCCCCACGGATGTAAACAAAGGCATGTTCTGGACTCCAACATACAAACGAGTCCCGTCTGTAAAGCAGTGAAGGAAGGTGACAAGTGCCAGCCGTCAGGCGAAAGCTGCATGCCTGACAGGGCCAAATGGTGTTGAAATTGGGATGGGCGGACCTCCCCTCCCTGAGATGTCTAAGTCAAGTCAAGACAGGCTCAAAGGGGCTTTGGTTCTGCGTATATAAATCAGGAAGAGATACAAGAACATCTCCAAGCAAGTAACACTGCAAACTAGTCTCTCACTTCTGATATAAAGCATGCGATTCTCTGCTGTTTCTCTTCTCGTCGCGTTGGGCAGCCTTATGGCTGTGAAAGCCGCGCCCCAGTTCAATTGCCAGCCCTACGGATGTAAGCGTCGCCTTTATACTCCATCGTTTGTCGAGTCGAGAACAAGATGCTGAACCAAATGCCTTAGTCACTTGTACTAGGTTGTCTCCTGCCAAACCATGCTGCGCTGGATCGTCGTGTCATTTCGACAACCCCCTCAGTTCTTTTGGCACTTGCCGCTAGAAAAGCTAAAGACTAATATGTAAATCTTGCTTCGTCGTGCGCTTGAGCAAAATTCCTGACCTCATTTTCTTAGACAATGGGGTTAAGAGTGTAAATGGGATTTGATATTCGGAAATGTGTTCGCGTACCACCTTTCGCATTCAATACGCAATAACAAGGATGTAAAGTGCTGATTGATATTTGCCCAAATTATATGGGTATATTTTGTGAGGAATCGGGGCTATAACCCTCAAGCAAACGCCCCAAATAGCTTTGCTTGGCCGAAAGATGAGTGGACTGGAGCGACTAGAAAACAAAGCCTCGGCGAGCGCCCAGAGAATATTTGTCAAGCACTCGTTTGACTTGATGTGAGTTTATCCTGCTTGCTTAGCGTTCGGCTAGATCCACGATGAAAAGATCTGAAAAAGAGGGACCACGTTCAAACTGCCGAGATGCCAGCAAGGGGGGGACTGCGCAAAAATGACAGTTTACATAACTTCCCCATATTTTACATGTGGTCGGTCCGCGACGCGTACCTTAGAACCAAGACCAGGCTGTGTTCCAACACGAGTCGAAAGCAAGCTGTTGTCCCGCATCCAGGAGATAATTACTGAATGGTTAAGCTGAACCAAATTTTGCTTCTTTTTCTTGACTTTTTGAACCTTGCGCGTCGAAGAAGCTTATAAGCCTTTTACAACGATGTTTTGGTTATTAGACTATTACATACCATATACAAGATTGAATGCGTTGCAATTCATCACCCGAAAGCTGCACAAACCGTTGAAAATTCTGGCCCACGCTTAATTGTGACCGATTGCTATGGAGCCGTGAACCTGGAAAACCTTTCAACGCTGGTATAACTATCGCCAGGCCAGCGATCTCGCTCCTACCCGAACTTGTAGGGTCGAAAGCTGCGCGTGCATGACCTTTTTTGATCGTCTGCATGATTAGCGTTCCGTTGAGCACGGCTAGATTTTGGGGTAAAGAAGATGCATAGGATCTGATAAAGGGGCACGTTCCGCCGAGCTGGCTAGATGCTGGACCGGCGGGGTGATTGATCACAATGACAGGCACATACCTTCCGAGTCCCCGAGTCTCCATAAAGCACGCGTAAAATCTCTTATCATTTGAGCATGTGCTTAATCGGCGGGGCGTACCTAAAGTCCCATGATAGCAAGGCTTTCCTCAGCATGAGTGGTAGACAAGTTGTCCTCCCCTCTGAAGACGAAAAAAATGCCCAAAGAAATGTTAGTCAACATTTGTGGGTGTTGGAAGCTTGTTGATCCGGACCGATTCCCGGCCCCGTGAAACAAAGCTCTGGATTCGACACACGCGTGATTCTTCTGTCAGTAAAGCGGAGTAGGAAAAAAAAAATCAAAATGCCAACCGTTAGGCGAAAGGTGTAGTATGCACATCAGATAAAACGATGTTAACATCGCATAGGCGGACATTCAATTCTCCAAGATGTCTATGTCAAGCCGGGCTCAAGGGGGCTTTGGTTTGTGTATATAAGTCTGGAAGAAACGGGATTGGAGACTCCAAGCAAGTAACTTTGCGAATAAGTCTCCTACCCTGATATAAAAATGCGATTCTCTGCTGTTTCTTTCATCGTTGCCTTGGGCAGCCTCATGGCTGTGAAAGCCGTGCCCCAGTCATGCCAGCCTTTGGGCTGTGAGTGCTACTTTGACCCTCCGTCGTTTGACAATATGCTAAAACCCGATACTTTAGTCACTTGTACTAGATTGTCTCCTGCCAAACCATGCTGCGCCGGAACTTGTGTTTTCGACAACCCCATCAGTTCCTTTGGCACTTGCAGGTAATTCAGTTAAAGACTATTGGAGTGAGCCTTTCTTCGTTATTCAAATGTTACTTACTGATAACCGACTTCCTTAGATAATAGTGTTATAAGTTTGTTTCGGATCGGATAGTCGAGATTGTGTTGGTACCGTCTTTCAGCGTTCAGTACTCAGTAGATTGGGATGTGTCAGTCTTGTATTTGCCGAAATTCTATGGGTAGCCTTTGTAAAAAAAAAAAATCGTACGGAGCCCAAACGGAGCCTGAGGCTAAGCAGACGCGCGAGTAAGTTTGCCTACCAGCCGGACCAGAGCCAACAACGCGAGGACAAAGCAAAGAACACTCAGGATGCATCTGGAGTTTTGTTCAAGCTCTGGGTTAACGTGCCAAGAACCTGATATAGAAGCACAGTTATTGGGACCAGTGGCCGAGACAAAGACGAGGCCATAGTCACATATCGGCGTTAGTAAATTTCCCCAAGTCAACGGTTCCATAGTGTGCACAGTTACAGGTAACCGCTGAAGGGGTTTTCGACTGTCTGTCTGTCAGTACGAGCTTCGAGGTAATAGCTTGCCATTGCAAACGCGTTCGGTAGCCGTGATCACCACAACCATGAGTTTGGGGCTCCGCGTTTGGACAAGTTTCCGCTCGAAGAAAGCCAGTGCACACTGCATGGTCTCTTTTTTTTGTTTTGTTGTCCACATGTTTCACGATCCGTTGAGCACGGCTAGATCTTAGCGCAATGACAGCGCATTGGGAGTTTAGAAACGAAAAAAAAAAAGCAACTGTGCGTTGAAAGTGGAACTTGCCGAGCTGGCAAAAAAAAAGCCGGCGGAGTGTTGATCACGATGACAGGCACATATATATACCCTCCACAAGTCCCCCATACAGTTACGCGTAAAATCTCCTATCATTTTGAGCATGTGCTCAATCCGCGGGGGCGTACCTGAAAATCTCATGGGTTCAACGATTGTCCCCCCCCCCTTACATGTTAGAAAACAAGTGATGCGAAAGCTTTTTTTGTTGTTTTTTGTTTGCTTCCTTTTTTTTTCTTCACCAAGGAGAACGTACGAAGCTTATGGGCACTCCGCTACATATGTATAATGTAAAAGACCCTTCCAACCTCGGCAATAAAGGACCGATCGGAATGACATGATAGTTGGTTCTACAGTCACTTATTCTCCGCCAACCAGTCAAAAGTTGACGGGCGATCATCCCGGCGGGATGTATGATCTCTTTTTCTTCTCCACTTAGCTTTTTGGTCAGGTTTACGAATTGGTAGCGCGAGCTGAGATGGAGACTTCCGAATCCGACGACGTGAAAAAGGCTCACAGATATGCCTGTCATTTCGCTGCAAAGGGGAGTGAGGGTGTGAATAAAAGGTCCGGCAACACAGTTTGGTTTTTTTGCCCTCGTGAGTTTTGAAGCAAGTAATGTAAGATATTCGAATTGGTATGCGGGTGTTGTGCCGACGTCTGTAAAGCGGAGAAAAGAGAAAAAAGGTCGGAGACGTAATGTGGGGCAACTACTTCGCATTATGGACGGATCTTCTCTTCCTTGAGGTGCCCCAAAACTGGCGTTGGAGATCTGGTTATTCTTGAATTGAATAGGATCCAAAGCGAGCAACATTGCTTAGAATTTTCCCTTACTGCTTGCTTAAGACCCCCAACATCTGCCGATTCCATCACTGTTATGCTAGGAAGCATAATAGCTGGCGCTGCACCACGGATTATCAAGTAACTTCATTCCACCGTTGTGACGATTCGGAGAAAGGATACTGGACATACTGTTCCATTTTTGTTTCTTGAATAGATTGGAACCCTCTTGTCTAAGGCTATTCTATAACAAAATATGTTTCCTTACGCAAATAGATTGCTTTGGAGCCAGATAGATGGCAAGGTAAGATTCTTTGGCTAAGTTGCGGCGCAGTGCGATAAATAATCAGGCTCACTTCTTTTGAATGATAGTATGTCACGTCTCAATGGTAGGACAGCATCGAACCATCGCTCTATCGGTCTTCAACAGCCTCTTGAGGATTAGTAGAGCACTCATCAGAACCCATGCTAGCTGGATGGATTCTCCCGGCTTGGCTTATCCTGACCAGGCAGAGTATTTTTGTGAGTTTTATCAGAATTCATCGTCGCTATACGTAACATGAGACTGAGCTGAAGGCGGCGAGCTACACTTTGTAACTTACACACTATAATGCAGAGTCGCGAGTCGCGACGGCGGCGACGCGTGTACAATCGTAGATCACATGACCAACTACGTAATCGCGGATTTCCCGAATCGTCTTACCAAGGTGGTCGCCGACTCGCCGCGAGCCTCGGTTATTTCACTCATTCGCTCTTCTCCTCTCCATCTTGCACCTGCTGCTTTTGTATTTTATGCTGCTATAGATACATCTCTCAAGGGGAAAAAAATATAGTCGTGGACTCTACTCATTGTGCAAACCAAAATGAGTTGGCTCGGGTGGAATGGCTTACGAATATTAGCAATACACCATTCATGCAGGCGACCAGCCATACATCTTGCGTCTTCACTTAATCAAAGGAGTTTCTCTTCTTCAATTCCGACCGCTTTTTCAAGGACACCACGCGCGCTGTATGCACCACGTTGGGTCAACCCGAAAAATATCCCGGAAGAGCAAACACCAGAGGAGAGTGAAAAGGCTGAGGGAGAGGAGGAGGAATCTAATGTAAAACTAGAAGAAGACCACCCTTCCGACTCTGCAAAGGCTCCTCCAGAGTCATCATCCGGTTCCGCTCCTTCAACTCCACCTGATTCGTCCGACCCACCCGACTCGCCCGCACCAACCTCCCCACCGTCCAGGTCCAACCCAGGTTCAATAGCAAAACAGTCCGTCCCAGAAGTGTATCCACAGGTTCTTGCCCTCCCCATCGCTCGCCGTCCTCTCTTCCCCGGATTCTACAAGGCTGTGGTGATACGAAATCCTCATGTAGTAGCCGCCGTAAAGGAAATGATGAAACGCGGACAACCCTACCTCGGTGCATTCTTGCTTAAAGACGAAAACGCAGACAGCGATGTTATTACCGATATCAACTCGGTGCACCCTGTTGGTGTTCTCGCCCAAATCACGAGCGTCTTTGCTGCAGCTGGTAGCGGGAAAGAAGGCGAGGATAAAGAAGAGGCGGGTCTCACGGCTGTGCTTTATCCACATAGGCGGATTAAGATTACGAATCTGGTTAAAGCCGGAGGAGCACCAAAGGTTGAATCTGACCAGAATCAGGAACCACAAACGGTTGAGCCTCCAAACATCGAAGGTGCGTATCCAATATGTCCCGTCAAACAATCACGCTCTAATTAATTAATCTTTCTCAGGGCCTCTACAAACCAACTTCCTATTCGATCACGACATCTCCGTCGTCCACGTCGAGAACCTCGCAACACAACCTTACAACAAAAACGATCAATACATCCGCGCCTTCATGTCCGAAATCGTCTCCGTCTTCAAAGACATAGCGCAACTAAACCCTCTCTTCCGAGACCAAATCACCAACTTTTCAATCAACCAAGTCGCTTCCAATGTATTCGACGAACCGGACAAGCTCGCTGACTTTGCTGCGGCTGTGTCGAGCGGAGAGGTTCGTGAGCTCCAGGACGTGCTTGAGAGTCTCGTTGTGGATGATAGGCTACGCAAGGCTCTACTTGTTCTCAAGAAAGAGCTTATCAATGCGCAGTTGCAGTCCAAGCTCTCTCGGGACGTGGATAGCAAGATCGCGAAACGCCAGAGGGAGTATTACCTGATGGAGCAGTTGAAGGGGATTAAGAAGGAGCTGGGGATGGAGAGTGATGGGAAGGATAAGCTTATTGAGAAGTTTAAGGAGAGAGCGAAGGAACTCAAGATGCCGGAGGTGGTTAGGAAGGTGTTTGAGGAGGAACTTAACAAGTTGGCTTCTCTTGAACCTGCGGCGAGCGAGGCGAGCGTGACAAGGAATTATCTTGAATGGCTTACTCAGGTTTGTTCTTTTTTACGCCTTTTCGATGCGAATGTATGCGAGTTCAATGATACCCTTCTCATCGTAGATACCCTGGGGCACACACACACCAGAAAACTTCTCCCTCCCACACGCCCAAAGCATCCTCGACGCAGACCATTACGGTCTAACCGACGTCAAATCCCGCATCCTCGAGTTCCTCGCCGTGGGCAAATTGCGTGGATCCGTGCAAGGCAAAATCATCTGTCTCGTCGGTCCTCCGGGTGTAGGCAAAACCAGCATCGGAAAATCTATCGCCGGCGCACTCGGTAGACGATTCTTCCGTTTCTCAGTTGGTGGATTGACGGACGTTGCTGAGATTAAGGGACACAGACGAACCTACGTTGGGTACGTGCCTTATTACTTTCCCTCTTTCGCAATTTTATGTGTTTGCTTACGTTGATTACCCTCCTAGCGCTCTCCCCGGAAAGATCATCCAAGCGCTCAGGCGCGTCGGGACCGAGAACCCCCTGGTGCTTATTGACGAGGTTGATAAGATTGGACGTGGTATCAACGGAGATCCCGCTAGTGCGTTGTTGGAAATGCTAGACCCGGAACAAAACAACAGTTTCCTCGATCATTAGTACGTTATACCTGCCCGCCCTTCCACCCCTCCCCTAAAAAGTAGGATTGATGCGCCTGTTTCTGATTGCCGTTTTTTTTTTTGACACCTAGTATGGATGTCCCGGTCGACTTGTCGCGCGTTCTTTTTGTCTGCACCGGTAAGAGAATTTGACGCTCTGAAAAAAAGGGTGTTGGAGTCTGTCTCACCACGTTGTACAGCGAACAACCTTGATACGATCCCTGCGCCTCTTCTTGACCGTATGGAGGTCCTAGAAGTCAGCGGTTATGTGTCTGAAGAAAAGGCCGTCATTGCCGATAGATACCTTGCACCCCAAGCTCGCGAGGCATCTGGACTTGGATCAGCGAATGTGGTTCTTGATAAGGAGACGGTGGATATACTGATCAAGTATTACTGTCGAGAGAGTGGAGTGCGTAATCTGAAGAAACATATTGACAAGGCATGCCTTCACCCGGTTCACTTGTGACTATTTGGCTGATATTGTAATGCTGCAGATCTATCGCAAGGCGGCATTGAAAGTCGTGCAAGACCTGGGTGAAGAGGTGCTGCCAGAGCCCAAAGCTGCTGTCGATGCTTCCGCCACTGTGGAGCCCACCCCAGTTCATTTGACAGAGACAGTAGCAGCTGACAAGCCTGAAACTTCAACGACAGAACCATCCACAGATTCATCATCGTCCTCGTCGGAGCAATCTACGCCGAACTCAACTCCTCCCGCTTCCAGCGCATCCCAATCAACAACCCCCGATTCCACTCCACCACCACCCACCTCGCCTTCAGATACCACTCCGAATCCATCAGCTGAAAATCCTAAGACTGTCACAACTCAAGAACGCAAGCCGATGGTGATACCTGAATCCGTAAATATTAAAATAACGCCGGATAATTTGAAGGATTACGTTGGTCCACCTGTGTATCAAAAAGACCGAATGTATGCGCGACCGCCACCGCCAGGTGTAAGCACTGGTCTGGGATATTTAGGCAACGGATCGGGAGCGGTCATGCCCGTCGAAGCTATGGTAAATCCTCACACCTCCTATCATTCTTTTTTTTTTTTGCCTATCTCGTCATTGACGTAACCAAAATAATTAACCAAATTTCTTACAGAGCATGCCCGGCAAAGGCGGCTTGCAGTTGACAGGCAAGTTGGGTGAGGTCATCCGAGAAAGCGCGAACATCGGACTTAGCTGGGTCAAGAGCCATGCGTATGAGCTGGGTATCACGACAAGCACCAGTGACCAGTTTTTGAACGAGCGAGACGTGCATGTGCACATGCCCGAAGGAAGCATTGGTAAAGAAGGACCGAGTGCCGGTACCGCGATATTGTCGGCTTTCGTGTCGCTCTTCACGAAGACAAAGATTAACCCGGATATTGGTACGTTTTACATCCTAACCCATCACCTTCTTAATTGCTTTCCCGGTCTCTTTTTTTTTGTAAGAGAAGCGTCTCGCTAATCCGGCTTTTAGCTATGACCGGGGAGATCTCGCTTGTTGGACAGGTGTTACCTGTTGGTGGATTAAAAGAGAAGATCCTCGCTGCCCATCGTGCTGGCATCAAAACTATCATCGCACCCGCTGCCAATCAGGCTGATATCACAGAAAATGTACCCGAAAGTGTGAAGACGGGTATTCGATTCGTTTATGTAGAAACTGTGAAGGAGGTACTTGAAGAGGTATTTCATGGCGAGCCAGTGGCAGAACGGTGGAAAGATATGCTGCCATAATCCTGTGCATGCCCCTCAATGATTAGAATTTAAGCTTTGACGCCGACGTTAGATTTGACTCTCATCTCGGCACTCTGGGGTACCGGCCCGGCCACTCCTATACACATACAATATACATACTCACGACAGACCTGAAGTAGAAGTGTCCTAGCGCATCGGCTCCCTTTTTTTTGCTATCTTAGTAGATAAGGCATGTAGCATAACGACACCCCGCTCACCACTCACTATCATAATGATTAACTTTTAAACCGAATGGTATCTCTGACATATAACGGCAGCGCTATACTTCAGTCAACCTCTTGCGCTTCTCTCTTTTTTGCTTTACAATCTCGCTCAACAATGTGGGTCCCAAAGTGCAAATCCTTTCGATGAAACACGTAACTGCTTTCCTGATCGCATGTTTTATGAAGTAGCCCGATGTCATTAATATTCCATTGCTGATCGACTGTCGATCGACGCGATTTTCTGACACTGGATCGGTCATGCTCGAAGACAACGAGATAGAAAAATTCCCCTTATATGCCCACGCCGACTCACGCGAATCAAGGGGATAAGGAGCGCCCAAAGGATTGATCAGCAACGTCGTCTATTCGTTTAAAACTTGCGCTGACAGTTACGATACGTAGTTCAAGAGAGCGTCTTCTATTTGTGCCCATATACTAGCGTTATCTGAGCAGCTGATACTGCGTCAACGAATAAACTAATGTAACCGATGTAAATTACTTCTACCTGCCACTGCCTCTAGGAAATAGAGACTTTGCGATCTTGGCTCCCATCAACATCACTGGAAGCAGATTCGTCAACCTCGCTAGCAGTGACTGGGGAGGGTGTCACGGCAAGAACTGCTGGAATAGCGACGACGAGGGCAGCACCAAGCAATGCCCAATTAATGGTCAGCTGCGTGATGGGCTTATCTGGACACCCCCGGATATTAGATTGATTAACGACATGTAGATCAACCTATCGGCTTACACTTGAGGGCATTGATACGCCATGCCACGGCTCCGCCAGTTGCTTGGAAGGTTTTGTACACTGTTGAAGTAAAACATCAACAAGATGTGGATGACTACCACTAGTTCTCACGAACGCCCAACGTATTTGGCAGCTTCATGGGGTGAATCAGCAAGTGCTGCCATCATCCAATAGCAGTATGACTGCCACGGCAAAAAGGTTTTTACTAGCGTTCCCCCTTTACATTGACACAACGCACCTGCCAGAAGGCATCAAATGCTCCGTACCAGAAATACCTAGAGGGTCAAAAAATGAATAATGATTATAGAGCGTGTGATATCGGTAACTTACAGCCAAAAGGGCCCCACATAGGTCCTTCCATGAGAAAAATCGAGCCATTGCGTCTTACCTGTAGCGTCCTGCCATCGCTGGAATGCCAGACCGCCTTAGTTATTGGTCAGACAATTACGAGTATGCAATCAGACTTCTTTGTATTACCTCCCCAAATAGAAAAACCGGTCACAAGGATAAAGACCCATCCCACGCCAGCACGTTGAGGACGAGTCAAGTATTTTAAATCAAGAAGGCAGCCCATAAATATGCCACCGAACTAGTTCTGTGAATAAGCATATCGGACTGTGTGATTATAATGCTCCCTACCATTTGCGCAATCCAATACATTGCGCCATTAAGAGATCGAGCGCGAAGGGTAAACGTTGCGCCTAATGTTCCGATTGAATGTAGATCACAGTTTACACACCATTCCTCAACACAAGAAGATAAGAAAAAGAAGACGCACCGTTGACACTATTCTGCTGATACGAGTAGAAAAAGTTCGCACAAAAGAATGCAGGTATGAGAAGCCAAATGCGCCAGTCCCTAAGTGCGGATACGAATTTGTTGTATTCCTGTCCGAGAGATCTCGTGAATCCAACGCTGGTGCCGGAGGGAGGAGGGCCTGCTATTGAGCCATCCTCTCTGATGACTTTATGCGGAGGTGCAATAAAGATCGAGAGCAGCCATCCAACAGCTGCAATAACAAAGGTAGAAAATTGGGTAACGTTCGTTTTGCAAAAAGAATTTGTGGCGTACCCATTATGGCGATGAATGCGCCATCTGGCACGGAAAGTTAGACCAAAGCTGTGGTAATTCATGTATATTCAATGCGTACAAGTGCCATCGGTAACAGTGCCGCTTTTCGAATGGAAGTTTAACCCGAACGAAATAAAGGATCCTATCCCACCGCCGAGATTGAAAATGACCTAGTCATTGAATCAGCCAGGATTCCAATATCTGAATGTAGTTACTTACCCAAAAGATGCCAATGGCTCTACCTTTCTTATCAGGTAGTGGATACGAAACCATAATCTTGCATCATTCAAGCCGTCAATCGCTACAACAACCTACAAACAACTAAATGCTCACTGCTCCCTGGGCGACCCACAAGAAATTCGCGGCGACCGTGCTATCCAGTTGGCCTGATCCTCCAAGGCCACCAATCGCATTGTACATTCCTTTATTATTAGCTCAGCTTCGAAATACCGTGCATAAGACTCTTCGCACACCTGGGCAGCAGAAACAAATAAACGATATAAGCAGGATCTGAGTCATAGGCTTGGTCCATAGCCTGTAGATCTTCCCTCGGCCTGCCACAAAATTTGCAGTTTCGAGATGGGCATTTTTGGTATCCATCGCCGACATGGTGGTCGCTATGGTCTAAAAATCTATCAACATGATTTGTATCCTAAGTAGCTAGGAAAGAAGCATTAAGGGGTTTAGACCGCATGGCCGATGATTCTTCTCCACATGCTGGATTTTGCAGTCAACAGCTGGAGTCGCCGACTCGCCGTGTGTACACAGGCAGGACACGAGGAAGTCGACCACGTGAGATTGTTGTTCGGAAGGTCCGACCATGACACTATTTCAAACTCGCCAGAAGTATTTCATTTTTTTTGTGGTGATCCATGCTGACAAGCCATTATTACACCAGAGCTTTTGGTAAGAATCGTTCTCATCAAGCCAACTTGGCAAATCACTGATTCTACGTGGGTGTATTCTCAATTTAGTGTTTCTTCATCCTGTGAGCATTGTCCTCGGTAACAGATCTATCAAAATTTTCAATGAATTATCATGGAGGCATCAACAGCATCTATCAACAATGATGTCACCTGGTCAAAAGGCTCAAACTCGATCACAGGGTTGAGTACAATGGCAGAAATGATGGAGTGCCCCCACCACGTCCCGCCTGCCCTGCACAATTCGATCTGATTTTTTTCCGTGAACCCGTGGCCATCGAAAAATGCGGCTCGCAAATTGCAAATTGGGCAAACAACTCCCCTCCCCTACCCGGTAAAACCTATATGCCTGCCGACACTTCATGGCAGCGGGCGTTGAATGGCCAGTGTAAGTTTTTCGAGATCCCGAGAAGAAATCTACTGTATTGATCTTTTTCGGCATGCCCTGCAGATAGCTGTCAAGTGTAGACAACCTGGCACAACTCTATGCACTCAATTCATTTTAGTCCACGAAAAGAATCTTCACTCGATTATCTTCTTGAAATGTATTTTTGCGTAAGTGTTCTCGACTTGTTTGAGGTGACGTTTCTTTGTCAGTCATAACCGCCGTTATCTGATAAACGAGCGTCCAATGAGAAGGGAGAAGAAGAAGAAAAAAACAGGATACTCGGCGGCCTACGACAATCAGAACCCTTTCTGCGCAATCCAATATTCCAACCCCCAACCCTGTAAGACCGCGATTTCCGATAATGGAGTAACAAGGACCCTCTCGGATGTTCCAAACATCCGTCGAAGGACTTGCCTCGACTCGAATTACGAAAAGAAAAGAACAAGAAGAAAAACCAACTTCGACGTTCGATCGAGTCTTACTGATCTCGAATCTAAGAAAAAAGTCGTTCTGATCTAACATTCCAAGCCGCATCTCGCGGACCGAGTGTGGACCAGACCCAAAAGAAAAAAAAAACAGGGTTGATGTTCTTCAGCCGAGGAGGTTTTACAATGAATTTTTAAAATGTCAATCCGAGGGCCGGGGAAACCGAAACGGGTCACAAAAGAAATTGTCAAGCTAAAGAACCCTCTACCGCCCGGGGGGAAGGAGAGGGGGGACGGGGCGGGATCGAACAAAGATATTGAGTTGTTGTTTGTTTTTTGGGTTTCCTTCCATATACACACCCCTGGATTTTTTCCCCATCTCGCGTGCACATACATACATTAGATTGCAGCCGTTTACTTTGTTGCATTCGGCTCGGGATTAGGGCGGACCCAACAAAAACAAAAAAGGTTTTACCTATATGACCCCCCCCAACCCATCCGGGGAGGGATAAACAGCGTTTTAAGGATCAACAAGTTGTTCTTCTGTGATATATGATGGTTGGGTTCGTTGTTGTTGGGGAGGGTGGAAACTTTGCTACCCGCGGATGGGGTTGCTGCTGCTTGTTGTGGGCCTTGTAAATATGTCAACAGCAATACCATGGAATAAACAAAGGTTCGTAAAACGTTTTTAGTTTTTTGATGTTGGTTGCCGAAAAAAGCTGTTTCAAAAAGCGCCAATCATACGATATCGTTTTTTGTCACAGCATCATCACTTATTGCGTAGCATGGGAAAAGAAAAAAAAAAGAAATCACGGAAATCACAGATTTTATTGAGAAGAAGGAACCCAATCATGCTCCGCTCTTATCAGATCAACTTGGTGTTTGTGATCTTGACCTTTGTACGTCCCCTTCGCTTCGCGGCAGCAGACGAAGAGGGGAGGGAGGGCCTTCGCATGGGTTTGTTTGGCCCACCTTTTTTTCCCCGTTGCAGCTCAAGAGAAGTTGCGAGAAATTCGGAACTCCAAAGTCAAAAAATGAGACAAAATGTGGGCTTGTTTGCTGTGTAACACGAGGTTACGTGGTATCGTGAAATGGGAAAAAAAAAAAAAAGGGTAACAACAAAAAGTGCAGCAGGCCTTAGCGTTGGGACAAATGCGGAAAAGTAGTACTAGGTAAAAAAAAAGAAGGTCCCGGAATACAGCGCTCTCTTGAAAATGGAACAAGCATGATGAAGGGTTGTTGTCGTTGAAAGTTTATAGGTATATCGTCTATAATTGCATGCACAAGTCAGGAGCAAAAAAAAAAAAAAAAAAAAAAAGAGCGACGGAAGTTTGTGTGTTTGGATGTGGTGAGGTCATCAAACTGGTGTTGCTAATTTGCGCTCTCTGAAAGAAAAGAAAAAATAATAAATCAATCAATGCATAGTCGGGCGGATAAACTAAATGACGTGTTCTCACCCGCTAGCATTGCCCAAAAGCTCTTCAAAGCGTGCTCGAAGTCTAAACAAGTACTCATCATGCACCATTGAACCATCATGACCATAGTCTAACTGGAACGCTTGACATTCACGAATGAATTGTTCCAGATCTTTGACTCGTGAAATTGATAGTTCGGGTTCGTTGGAACCTCGAGCGCGGGCGAGGTACCCAGCAACGAGTGTAGCCAGACCACCTAAATTAGGGGATATTAAAGCTTTGTGTGTGTCCTAAGTATTACTAGTTCATTTTTTTTCTACACACCTAGAACTGTTGTTGCTACTGCAGCCTATTTCGGGGAACAATCAGTCCTCATCTAAGGTTGTTATTGATCTGTAAGAGATTTTACGCACCTGCCTTCCAGTGGTTGCAGCAGCTGAAAGACCTGTTGTAAGAGACCCTAGCAATACTTGCAGACCGATAGCCGCATTCAAAGCATATCCCGTCATCTTTGCTTTCAGCGCATATTTATCACGCTCTACGATTGCTTTTGCTACAGTAGGTTCAAGACGCTCTCCGACAGTTCTTCTAGGTAGAGACTGGTTCAAAAAGTCAGCACAAATTGGGCTCTTTTTATAATCTTTATATATAGACATAGATAGATATCTAACCTTTTCCTCAACTGGCACAATCCAATCTACCTCAGAACGTGGCCTTCCTCCACCTTGATGCGAGTCTATTGTTTTGCTTTTTGGCGGGACACGAAGATCTGCAGTGGTGGGTAGATCAATTGGTAGCGGGGGTAAAGGATTTCCCAAGTGGTGATCGCGTCCATTTCCTGAGCGAGCAGTATCGGGGTTAAACTGCCCGTTGTTGTTGTCTTCAAACTCAGCTCGTGGGACAGACTGCCAAGGCACGTTGTGAGGTGCTGTAGAGGGCCTGGGAGGCAGTGCCACTTGAGGAGGTATAGGAGACTGAGGAGAGGTAGGAGATGCGACACCCCGAACAGGCACAACAATGGGGGGAACTGTAGGTGCTGTAGGTGCTGTAGGTGCTGAGGGAGCTGAAGGAGCTGAGTAGGGAGCCGGGGCAGGTGTGGCAGCCGAAGGAGGCACAGTAGTTGTGGCAGGGGGTACAACTGATTGGCCAGGGGGTGGCCCCGTTGGGGTAGACGCGCCGACACTGGTGTGACCTGTCTGTTGCTGTTGAGCAGTGTCATGATCGCGTTCGCTGCCGTTCTCGTTGTCCATTGTCAGCTGTAGCCTACGCTAGTCTACCACCAAGAGGGGTCAATGGCAAAGCTTGAGGCGAGCTCGCTGGGCTGTATCAATCTTCATTACTCGGTTATATCGCAGAAGTGGTGCCGAACACTGTCAATGGAAGACTGATGCGCGTGAGAGATAACATGACTTTTATATCCAAAAATAGTAAATTGGCGGGGCCATTTAGAGTCAGCGAAGCCCGGAATATCAAGGTACACTTGTTTTTTGTTTTCTTTCGGTGACACAAACTTGCGGGTCCTGCTTTATTAGGTTCTACCCGGTTTGACATGAGTCAGGAGGGGAAAGGCATATGGAAGAATGCTCCTAATTCACAACCAGCAGCGCAATCACCACACAATTGAACCACAAAATCCCACAGCAGGAATGGTTTCATGCATTGGGTCGTGATATATTATGGAAAAAAAGTGTTAGTGCACTGTATGTGTGGAATAACGTATGTGTTGATGGTCAGGGTTTTACATCAATACATGCCTAGGACGGAAGTGGTGCGGCATATGCACCACTGCCACGTCCACCACGCCCACGAAAACCTCTAGTAGACGTGCCCCGCCCTCGATCCGCGACATGTACATAACTTCCTCTTGCATGATGATGATGGTGATGGGGTTGGTATCCACGACCACCTCGAGAAAATCCTCTTCCCACATGAGGGGGAGGGACATGCACGCCATTTGTCTGGCCATTAGGATGATGACTCGGTGACGTGGGAGATCTCATGGCTACATTAACAGAATGATTAACATCTGTAACCGGATTGTGATTGCCCCGTCCGTTAATAAAGCTTCCACGACCTCGATTTGGGTTCTTCATGATATGTACCGGTGCATTGTTGCTATAGGAACCCAAAAGAAAAATGATGAGTTTTTTCAAAAACAAGGAGAACAAAAAAAAAAACACAGACGATGTGTGAGGAGCTGGTCTGAAACCTGAAGCAGGAACTTGTCCCGGCGCTGGCTGTATAGTCGGATGAGGCCCAAACTTCGGCCTAAAAGGTGGATTTTTGGGGGGAGGCGGAGCCTTCGGGTGGGTAGAAGTCACAAATTGTGGGTTCGTCAGGTTCAAGCATGTATTGAATGCCACAGTCGAACCCCGATACTGTGAACACCTGTTAGTCCCTCCTTTCAATCAGTATATATAAACAACTAGCAGGAGAAGTATGAAACAGACCGATCGCCAAGGGTGGTACCCGACACAAAAGCGCTATCCCACACAACGTCCATCGTCTTTGAATTCAAACCAACCACGACGCCTTTGATGGATAGCGGCACGCCTCCAGAGTCTTGCACCATCGTTACCCGATCGCCAAGGGCGAATGACTGATTTTGTAGGCGATAGACAGCATGAGCTGGCTTGAGCACGGCTTGCCGAGGGATCCCCTTCACGATCGCTTTCTTTATGCCAGACGATGACTTGTTCGCCGTGAAGCCGTCGGATAGCTTTTCAATCTCGGCAACAGTGTCCTTTTTGGTGTGGTGGGTTTGTACAGAAAAAAAGGTCAATGATCCGGAAGGGTAAAAGTCAGATGACATAACGTTACCTTTGACAGCTGGTCACAAAAGAGTGTCACGGGTTCAAAGTCGCGAATACCTTTGGACTTCAGCCAATACTTGATCTCTTTCAATCGTGCGTCAGAATCGGGTCCCGGCAAGATGTCAACGGCTTTTGCCATTGCTTTTTAAAAAAAAACGTGAATAGTAAGCCTCAAAAGATCTTGTGATAATCTAAGTATACAACATACCATCTCCACTGGTGTCGAGGCTTTTAAAGACCTCGGGGAACTTTATCTGCCGAGATACAGATTTCAGATTTCGAAAAATTCCAGAGCGCTATTTTGAATATAAACTTTCCCCCTCACCTTGTATTCGCGGATAAGGTCCACCGCCCTTTGACTAAACTCCCAGTGACGACCTTCTTTACGTGAATAGTCAATCACCTTGAGCGCTTTGGCCTCAAACTTGAGGCTAAGCCCCAAGTTTATCTTCTGTCCATCGGCCGTAAGAACCATGAAACTTGACGTGATCTTAGCAAGCGCTCGGGCAGATATCCCGACCATGTCAGCAGCCCTAAAAGAGGGATAATAGTGGCTGGATTGTCGACTTTGCACGATTGATTTGAATTGTTCGTTCTCTGCCTTATCCGTAGGGAATATCTATTTTTTCCAATACCAAAAACAACAAAAAAAAAAAAAAAAAAACTTTAGCAAAACTGAAGTTTTTGAAACAGAAAAACTCGTGAAACGTTTACAGCAAGAATGACCGAGAGACTTTGTTCTGTTGTCGCGCATACTTGAGCGGCGACGCCGTAGGCGTGTTCGCCAAGGAAAAAGATTTTGGTACCCTCTGGGAACTCTTCGGACAGTGGGGGCGCGGCGCGTTCCAAATATCGAGAATCTTCTGAAACGACTTCCGGCAGGCACATTTGCACTGCCTGTTCTACTTCCTTTTCTGGACCTTCATAATCCTTAACAAATGCTCCAGTCTCCAGACGTTTCAAGCCTAAATCGAAAAGCAATTGAGATCACTATACAGCTAGCCATCACCGCTGTATATATTTACCTTTGAGAGGTCGTATGTGTAGCAAAACATCTATGGCTCCGGTGATGACGCCAGATCTTTTCGAATACCCTCTCTCGATCCGTTCCGCTTTCGCCTTCCAATGACCCAGGCCTTGCGGAGTATGCGGGTTCGAGACCACTCTAGGTTCTTTCCCGGGCAATACCGACATCTTCTCGTACTTGAATAGCGAGTCCGACACCGCAATCACCTGACCCTCTTGTAAGAAAGGCCAACCCATAAACGTCCGCTTGCCGATTGTTTCTTGAGCAATAAGCTCCGTTTTGGATTGTTCAAATGGATTCTCGATGTGTATCACCATCGATTTATTTCGGCTTTCTGTACCGTGAACGTTGACTCCGTGAAAGCCCAATGTAGCCGTATGTGGTAAAGTTTTCAAGGAGGGAAATCCAGCCAGCGCATCGATGCCAGTTCGTACGCCGTCGCAGAGCCCTTCGACGAGGTGAAGCCCGTCTAGGGTTGGTAGGTCGAATGGCTCCATACGGCATGTACATCGGTAAATCGGAGGGAAAAAGCCCTCTAGCGAAGAAGGATAAACCGTCGGCTCTTCCGCAGAGTATACAAACTTCGTGCTCGTCCCGAAGGTATTCCGCTGGAGTTCTTCAGACGTCAGTCGGTGCCCTCGAGCTGACAACAAGGGCGCGTGAGTTAGATGAGATAAGCAGCGAAAGGGGGAAAAGGAGCCTCACAAGCCATGGCTTTGAGTAGTCGAGCTTCATCAATGAAGGGAATCTTAACGATGGCTTCCCAGTCCTGCTTTTTGCCATTCAGATCTTGCTCGAATTCGAGAGGATAGAAGTCAAGAATGGAAGAGTTTGGATCATACATGAGATCCTGTTATGGCTGGAATCAGCTGTGAGAGAACAAAGTGTTTTTTTCCAAGACTACCTGATAAGCAAGTGGAATGTGATCCTTGCTTGCTACGGGCAACACGCCCATGAGTTGCTCGAAAGGTTTAAACGGCGTTCCGAGCTCAAACTCAAAAGTCATTTTGTCCACGTCTCGTAGATCTGTGAATCAAGTCAGATGAGTGTATTTAAAAAGCTAAGGAGTACAGACCTGAGATACGAGGCGCATAGTGGTAGTTGTAAAACCACCCCCACGATGCAACACCGCTATAATAGTAGTGCATCACCCACTGCAAGCCTTCCACATACCGATACACGAGGTCGCCTAATTCCTTGGGATCGTCAAACGAGATATTCAATTTACCCTGAAAATCGCATTATTAACCTTTTCCGTGGCAACACTACAGGGTTCTGTTCGCGTACCTTATAATAGCCACGTTTCCATTCGTCCATTTTTTCTTTAAGGGATCTGTCGTACCGAGCATCAAAATCTCCACCTTCGTCATCGTGAACAACCTGAGCTTTCTCATATTTAGCCAGCACGCGGTCGACTGCTGTGTGACTCTCTTCGTCATCCTCGACGTCTTCCCAATCCCCTTCATCGCCATCTTGTCCACTTTTCCCACTCGGAGTATCGATTCCGTTCGTGGAACCATTGCTTTTTGTAGATTCGTCGAGCGTACCAGGAAGCCTCCATGTCACGAGGTTGTTATCCTGCTCGTCATACTCATCCCAACTGACAGAAAGATGTAGATCCTCTGCCAAGTCCTCGATAAATTTCCTCTCCCGCGCCGGAAAGTCGTTTAGCATCGCTAACCGTACATCACGTGGTTGCGACGTCAAAGCCTTACTCCGGTTTTCCAGCACAAAGGCCTTGACCTTGTCAAAGATCTTGCGCTGTGGTTCGGTAAGTACTGTTGTTATTGTTAACAGGTATCGTAGCAGTAGACCAAAGAAGGTGAGCCTACTCAGTTTCGATCGTTTCTGCGCCAGTTCCATCTCCTTCACATGTCTGGCCTGCTTGCCTTTGAACCAATTCATATCCGCGTATTCCTTCTCAAAGATTTCCTGTTCCCATTGTGTCATCTCCCGCAACACCATTTGCAGCCTTTTCGTGTTGATTGTTCCACTTTCGTTTATATATCCATCTACAAAGGCAAGTCAAGTTCGGTAATACGCGATTTTTTGAGTTTAGCACTCACCCATTGCTGGGAGCACCTTCTTGTATACCTCAAACAGCGTCTCCAATCCGTTTTGGTGTATATGCAAATCAGGTAAATTTGGTAGGAAATCATTCCCAACAAACACTGCTAATAGGATAAAGTCATCGATGATCCGTTCGAGGCTGTAGTCGAAAGGTAGGATAGGCGCCATGTCGTGGAACTCGAGATTAAGGTATTCGCGCAATAGCGACAGGTGGAGTAGATAAAAGTTAGCTGACTCCAGGCTATTCATGCAAAGGTAAATATTCTAATCTGTGGACAGGGTATACCATGACGTACGTGGTAGTCCCCTTCTTCTTTGAGCTAGGCCCAAACTTGACTTCTTCACGCAATAAACAAAAGTGAGGATCATGGCTAAGTAGTCCTAGCATGATCAAATCCGCATCGAGGCCGTATAGGCAATGTCGGATGTTGGGGTTGTAGTCTGGCTGGGCGCGTGATAGCCGAATGTACTCCATAATCTTGTGTTCACCCTCCCCCGGGACTTCGTGACCAGAGAGGACCACCTCAATATCGCGCCAGTCTGAATCCTCTGTTATCTTCTTGTTGACAAAGTAGCGTAGCTGCGCCGAGAGACGTGCCATAAACGGCGTCCCTTTCAAGGTTGTCAGAACTCAGAGATATCGCCGCTCAGGTCAAGAAACGCACCTGGTGTGATACAGTTACTGTCAAACGCCTTCTCCTCCGGTAATTTTTCCCCCCTGGCCTCAGCCTTCTCTCGTATCTCTTTAGCTTCCTTAGCAGTTCGGAACCTTCTACTCCGTTGTTGGTTCATTTTAGCTCTGGGGGCTACGCCATCTACGGCCATAAAAAATAGCTTTTTCGGCTTTATTTTGCCGAAAAGGAGGTCCACATATGCAAAGATGGAGGTGAATATTTGCTCCTCTGATAGTCGAAAGTGTGCATTCTCGTCATTCGGATGTGAGCCTGGAAGGAAGTTTAATGAATACGCACAAAATAAGCATAAAAGCCTGAATTTTCTCACAGTTGTGTATGATACCATTAAAATCGAGGTACAAGTTGTCTAAGCCGGGTGAATTGCATGTTGTATTGCTTCCAGCCATATTCGCTCACCGAATTCAGGGATCTTGTTTTCTTCAATAAGCTGGGAGGTTAAGGGATAACGCTCTCTGTCAAGAATTAGGTAGAAGTTCCCGAAATCCCTCAAAGGACGTACGAAATGTAACGAAAGAACTGGATATATATTTTTAGTGTTCGAGAATTTATTGCGAGTTGTAAACACTGACCTTGGGGATACCTGCAGTAGGTGATGAGTATCAAATTCGCATTAGTGCTCTTAGACTCACCCATTACTCTGGCAGTGGCTAAGAAGATCGAGGTTGACAATGTTGAAGCTCAAGAGGTACGACAGCTGGTGTCAGCGTGGACTGGGTGGAGATTTCCTTTTTCAGCCACAGCATTTTTTGACATTTGAAATTTGAATTCAGCCTTCAGCTATCCACATGCCAACCACCAAGATGCCTTGCGACCAGCAGCAACCACAGAAATCAGCTCTATATTTATGAACGTTGGAAAGGAGCCACTAAGGAACCCCTTATTGACAGAGGTCATGATATCTGGAGGTAAACTTCGAGGGCCTGGCCCCTGCTTGAAATTCTTCCCCCCCTTGCATTCACATTCCAGATGAAAATGTCTTATCATCTGGAAACTATAGATTGAGCAGACAATTATCCCATTCTACCTAGCGCGTCCGCAATTGCGGCCCAATTTTCCGATCTCAAGACTCAGCGACTCCACTTTCGCGGGAACACCCAGCTAATTCTCTCCCCCTTTTGAAACGAAAATGTCCGGTTCAGTAGGGGATCGACGGATTTTAGAGAATTTCAGGGAATTTACTTTATGTTTTTATGCGTTGTCTGCGTAGGTAACATGGATATTTTTTTCCTCCGAGTTTCAGAGACATCTTTACCGGGCAACCCGGGAGCGCTAGGCACAGCGGAGATCTGCACTCCAATTAGAATGGTAAAATAGGGCGATGCAACACCCTTATGGACTTGTGGCACTTGACATCCTCGATTCTCGCCAGGAAGTGGTACCAAGGATAAGGACCACACCCATACAGCCGGGTTGACCAGTCAAGTTGCCATGTTTTAAGGTCGGATCTGTTGAGAAGACGATGACAGGTACCGGTGAATCCACTATGACCATGAACCTTTACTGCTCCGCTTCAGCTCCCTCGGGAGGGTGATGGGCCCGCCCACTATGGATCATTAACAGAACCTGAAACACGCTCCCATCGTGCGTTTTTTTTTCCTCAAGTTAGCCATCTCAATCAACCGTCAAATTAGCAAGTGACGAATCACTACAGCAAACTGCGGTACTACTAGTAGTATTATACTCCGCTATCAGAAAAGCATCAGTATGCAGCGCAAGGATAAGCGCCGAACTGGGCGTGGGCAAAGTAACAGGAATAGGTGGGCCGAAACCCTTTCTCGTCATGCGTTCTGGTTAAGCTTTCACGAGGAATGAATGCCGTAATGTTCCGTAGATTCTGTTACAGAGTCAAACCTCCCAAAGGCGTAAAGTGTTGACTCTGATGAGTATTGTCAAGATTTGTCTGATGCCATCGCAAAATTGAAAAAGTGGCTAAGTTTGACAAAAATATACAGTGACTTCTATGCGGCATGCCGCTAATGAGTGGGTTAGAGGTCGTCGACAACGAGAATCCGCTGGCTTCTACGTCCGATCTAAGAGAGCTTTCTCACTCCCCATCATGAGGAGCTGTGTTACAACCACTCGACAGTCTTAATGGATCACAGGAAAGTTAGCGACAATCGGATTCACTCCAATGGGTAAATGTTTCATACCGCAGGAGGCTTCGAAGAGATATCATAGGTCACCCTATTGATGCCAGCAACCTCATTTGTAATACGAGAGGACACCCGCCGTAAGACTTCCGGAGGGAAGACATACCTAACATTCCAACCATTGCAGTAAGTGCTTATATAATTAAACAGTGAAAAAAACAATAAAGTACCAATCAGCCGTCATAAAATCTTCAGATTGCACGGCACGTAAGGCAATGACCTGATACGCTCAACAGGAACAAGTAAGATCACAATCGCATCATCACGCGTCATAGCTGCACGGCGTGATGCCCAGAAACGTACCTGCTCATAAGTTCGCTGGTCGCCCATGACTCCAACAGCCTTAACTGGCAGTAGCACAGCAAAAGCCTGCGCAATTTGATCGTACAGCCCAGCTCTACGAATTTCTTCGATGTAGATGCTGTCTGCGTGCTGTAGAATTTTTACCTGTTCACGTGTTACAGGGCCCAAAATACGTATTGCAAGGCCTGGTCCTGGAAAAGGATGCCGCTGAACTAGCGGTGCAGGAATGGAAAGCAGTCTCCCAAGTGCCCGAACCTCATCTACATTAGAAAGCAGAGATACATGTAAGCGATGTGCGGGAAAAGGTGGGTCAAACCATCCACGTGCCTTTGAAGAGTTCACGCAGAGGCTCAATAAGTTTTAACCGCATGTCTTTGAGTAATCCACCGACATTGTGATGTGTCTTAATGGTCGCGCTTGGCCCTTTGAAGCTTATACTTTCGATCACATCCGGATAAAGGGTGCCCTGTAACAACCACTCAACATGTCCCTTAGCGTTATCTTCTCGAGTTTCTTCATCAGCCTTCGCTTCGATTTTGGAAGCCTCGTCCTCGAAAACATTAATAAAGGTATTACCAATGATTTTGCGCTTCTGCTCCGGGTCCTCAATACCTTCGAGGCGAGAGAGGAATAGGTCCGAAGCGTCTACAACGGTAAGGTTGACGCCGAGATCTTTGTTGAGCATGGCGTTAACTTGCTCCGCTTCGTTTAAGCGCAACACGCCATTGTCAACCATGATTGCATGAAATCTCAAGTAACCATTGACGACGATAACTGATAGAAATGTATATTACTTACCGGTCACCGATAGCTTCATGCATCAGTTTCGCGGCTACGGTACTATCTACACCGCCGCTAACAGCGCCAATGACGCGGCCTTTAGGGCCACATATATTACGAATTCTCTCTATTTCTTTCCCAATGAACTCTTGCTAAAAATACCATAAGCAAATGGGGCTTGAAAGATGGAACCAGTTCACCATCGTCCAATTTTTTCGGCATCGACAAATGCCCAGGATAAACTGGCCAATGAGCTCTTTACCACGCGGTGTATGAGTGACCTCGGGGTGAAATTGTATACCGTAGACAGGTTTAGTATTGTGTGCGATAGCAGCATATGGGGCTGACTGGGTATACCCGATCGTATGGAAGTCTGGAGGAATTTCCGACAATTGGTCCCCATGAGACATCCAAACCTAAAGTCAGCTTGTCATTGAATCAATTGGCAAATCTAGAGTAAAGTCAAGTGAGGACCTGCATCTCGTCCCCTAAGCCTTCAAAAAGTGCGTCAACTGATGTGCTGTTGTCTTCTGATTTTTTTATTTGTATTTGCGCGAAGCCGTATTCGCGATGATGGCCAGGGGCGACGCTGCCCTTCAAATTCCATGCAATCTCCTACGTCAAGAAGCAAGATCGCATTGGGGAGTCACTTAGGGTGCGATCACGGATGACTGAGGCAAACCTGAAGCCCATAACATATACCGAGAATTGGTATACCAAGATCAAAAATTTCAGGGTCGACGTGGGGAGAGTCCCGATCGTAAACGGAATAAGGCGACCCCGATAGGATTATTCCTTCAGAGCATTTATTAACTCAACCAGTGCCGCTCTTTTAGGCGCCAACCTTTTGGATTGAAATTAATGTCTTTGATCTTTGCTGTGCATGGCATCAGCTCAGCATAAACGTTATGTTCTCGACATCTCCGAGTAATCAGATGACTGTACTGGGATATGATAAAAAGGGTCATCTATTCAACAACATCATCAGCCTAGACGAATTATCACACCTGAGAGCCAAAATCTAAAATAAGAATCGTATCAAATTGGTCATGTATCTCCGCCATCGAGAAAATTGCGCTCTGAATCAGCAGAGTTACCCAGCTGAGGGATGGAAGGAAAAGCGAAGATTAAAATTTATCTTTTAGCGATACATTGTGCTCCATGTGACGACCATATCACATGACGACGTCAGAATTGATAACGATTGCCGCCTCGTCTCTTCTTCAGCACGGTTCCGAACGGATAAGCATCCATCTACACCGCCTTTGCGCCTCTTTTCGGGGGCATATCAGCATCCTTACGTGTAATCATCCTTATGCACGGCGGAGCTGACTAGACAGTATATCTAGACGCCTTTAGCCATGGAGTAGGGGCTCTCCAGATTCTGAAGACCAACCGCTATTCAATCAGACAGCAAGCCGTAATGGCGTCATCGCTTAACTTTGGACATGCTCGTTTACCAGCCGGGAAAGGCTGGGCGGGACGATCCTACGTACACGTCGTATTGAATTTTTTCTGACTGGCACCTGCCACAATGGGGACCCGGCCCATTGTTGTGCCGTTTCTGTCAGTCTGTTTCATAGGCAAATAACAACTACCCACCTTGTTACCTCAGCCTATTTTTAAGGAAGCCAACGACTGGGTCTGGTCTCTCGCTATGCTAGAAGCCTATTACCGTATTCTCGGGAATAGTGGCCAAGGTGTGCAGTTGAGCCAGATACAAGTGCCTATCAAGGAGTACCCGTTTTGTCCAGAGCGCCCCAGTGCCACTACTGAGATACGAGGCGTCTTTTGGCCGCAGCTTCTGATTCGGGGTGCGTGTCCGACTAGGACGGCTACATGCTTCGCTTACGATGGTAACGATGATGATAAGTACTTAACAGCGCAGGTAAGTATTCCCTCAGTTGCTGTGTGGGAGTCTCGTGCCAATTTTACACCATCGCTTGAGCCGCCGGTGTCAATCAAACGCTCAAACGTCGTGCGTCGTACTCATCTTGTTGGAACTCAAAAAAAAAAGCCCCAGAGCTTAAGGCTTCCTAATCACACCCGAGTCAGCTATTCAATACACTTGTCGGCATCTGAAAAAAAGATTCCATTCTGTGCTCGTATCTGGAACTCGAAATTGCACATCATCCAAAATTGGATCTGCTCAGAGCTTATACAGTCCGACGATGGAGTCAGACGCTTGGCGTGGGTCGGATTGCATCGCAATAATTAAGAGTGCGTTCTCTTTCTCCATTCTCCATTTCGATCCATTCCTATCCGAATGTTTTTAGGAAAAGAAGACACAGATTGAGCGTCCCTATCATCGTTATTTTCTACGCTTTGAGATCAAGGATTTGCACTTTTATAGCCATGTGTAAGGCTCGCGTGGCGGAAGGGAATTATGCTTTTTATACCTGGTATTCAGGGAAATAATAAACCATCTGATTCAATCCGAGGTCATCGCCTAGCCCTGACAGATATAATCGCTCTCGTTGGTTGCGGTAATCCTGCCAGGGTCGGTCTTTAGATCTGTGTCCTTGGAGGCCGTAGACTAGCGAGAACAGGTGGATATATCCTTCCTTTCATCATCGGCCTGATATGGCCCGCATGCCTCAAAATGGAGAAGCAATGTCGCTCAGTGCCTGGGATTTCGGGCGGCACTGTCATCGGTAATTTAAATTCCGTAACCCGATCGCTCAGTATAGTGAGAGCTATTCGACATCCAGTCGTTCGTCGATGTCGTTTATGGGTGTTATAGTTATGACTGGCTTGTCTTGTTACTGTGTTACATGTTGACACTTTTTTTTCCCACCTACCGATGGATGGAATGCGCAGTCCAGACCTTGATGCCCCCTGTCTAATCTGGATGTTTATAGTAATAGCTACTTGCTCTAGATTGCTGTTTGTTCATCTAAAGAGCGTATACCAATGTGGGTATCCATTGATCCGGGATGAGCCAGTTGGGTACCTACCCTGCAATCAACACGAAGCTTTGAAATGACTAGGAAGGTATGTTCCCAATTCTCGGGATATATATCAGGTGTCCAAGGTTTGCAGGGATCACATTCGGATCCATTTGAGGGTTTGTGAAGGAATGTGAGCTGCCGCATCACCTCGTCGAATACGATTCTCCGTGCACTACTTCTTTTCATGCTTCTCGTCCAGCCCTGCGCGGAACGCGGTCAAGGTAAATTGCGATTGATCTCACAGAACTCTCCACAACTTACAGATCAAAAAGGCTCACTTTCATCAACAACATGTAAGATTACAATGGTCTCACCACAAGCCTGCCTTCCCCGACTTTCCGGCGCTGTGCGGGATTTATAACCGGTGAAGCCCGATTCAAACGCGGCTATCACCCATCGTCCCTGGTCTGTGAGGGTCTCTGAAGAAGGACTTTCCAGCAAAAACTCCTAAACAATTGTCGCCTAGCAATTACCCACATATGACATGTTTCCACAGCCGCCACTTGAGGCGAAGGAATCTGATAGGTGCCACTCGTGTGTTCCTGCCCAGTCGAGTGAGTCAAAAATCCTCAAACGAGTTGGAGTGCGAGCGGCGGTGCTATTGTGTCATTGTAGATCCAAAACACTAACTTGAGCGCGAAAGGATACCAGATTGATGGGTTAGGGGTGGCCGTTGGATACTATGCTAAGGAAACCCGCATCGTATCGGATGTCGGACATAAGCTGGCCGGCGGGGGATACTGATCAGTCACATCCCGGTGTAATATTCAAAGTCAGCTGGAGATATATCTATTATTTTTATTCTCTCTTTTTATCGTTACCATCAACGACCTGGCGACCAGGCCAGCAAAAGGTGACAACCAACTCCAAACAATGTACATATTAAATTTAGCTCCGAGGACTAAAAAAATTGTTGGCAAAAAGCGATTATTGATGGAAGAATCTCTTGTCCCCCTGGAATTAACTCATTCTCCCATCATCCAGGACGAGCCGAATTAGGTTGTGATCTGGCTAAGCTCATCTTCGTCTCATCTCGACAACAGCCTCCTGTCTTGTGCCTTTCGCTGTGTTGCACAGATAAGCCGAAGGAAAAAAAAACAAAGTAATGAAAGAAACGGAAGTATTTGAAAAAAGGGTCCAAAATTCATGCCTACAATGCACGCCTGGGAAATCAGTGCGTCCATGACCTTACTGATATGATGACTTATCTAGATGTAAGCTTCTTGTCCTCCGACATATCCGGGTTTCTAAAAACATGTGTACGGCCTTGGGTCACACATTGATAACAACCCCATCAGGACGAGGCTTAGCTACGCAGTTGTTTGTCTGACGGCATTCTCATTTGCGGACATCGCTCAGGTAAACAGTGAAATTTCCTCATGGGTTTCGCATCTTCATCTACATGTAAATTTGATCCCGATCTCTTTGGAAGGCCTGTGAAAGCTTCAGGCGCCACCCACCCCCAGCACCGATGACAAATTTGGAATAGGCCTCTTGGATGCAATAAGTATCCCCTGGCGCATCATTTAGATTCTAAACGCTCAAGGCCTCCGGACGCCTACTCCCTCCTTCTGCCTTCTACAATTCTCTTCTTTTCCACCTCAGTACCTTAATTATGATCTGCAGAGAACGTCGATCATGGACCGCGAAAGAAGACCAGCTTCTGCGCGACGCCGTTGAACGAGGTTTGCAGTCCACATCCTCTCTATCTCTTTGACCGGTGACTTAACGTTGCTCCCTCTCCACTAGAGGACCCTGATAATCCTAATCCCTCCAAGTGGCACGCCATTGCAAAGCACGTCCCCAACAGGACGAACAAAGACTGCCGCAAGCGTTGGTTTGCGAAAATGGCCTCCGATGTTGTGAAGGGAGGTTGGGCTCCTGATGAGGACGAGAAACTAGTCAAAGGTATTGAGAAGTATGGGACGAGGTGAGCTCGGGACGGCCTAGACGACTCTTTCCTCAACTAAAGAACCTTTGGCGCCCATAGATGGTCCCTAGTTGCTTCGGTGGTTCAGACCAGGAACAGTGACCGTAAGTCGACAAACATCTACTATCGCTACATCGTCTAATATCTTTCGTATAACAGAATGTGCAAAACGTTGGACCGACACCTTGAATCCGGCCATTGACAGGACGACTTGGACACCAGAAGCTGTGCGTATCTCTGATAGCATCAGTCAGTATGACAACCTGACCCACGTCATCAGGATGAGCTTCTGCTACAAGCTGTCAATGAACATGGAAAAGTATGGACGAAGATTGTCAAGACCTACTTCCCTGGTCGTACAGGCCTTTCAGCCAAGAATCGGTATGCATACTTCGCCGCTTTGCCATCCCAACACGTGCTTACCGAATACACACAGGTACAACAGCATTACTCGCTTTAATGCCGACCACTCTCGTGCGGCCCGCTCGCGTAGAAAAACGCCCGATCTCCTTCCCTACCTGGCCCACCGCAAGTCGGAAAGTGTCTCGTCATCGTCGTCAAGCGTGTCCCCGTCTACCCCTTCGATCCCCATGCCCGAGGTATCACAATCACCCTTTTCATCAGCCATCGACTCCGTCCCAGAGTCTTACCTCTTTGATTCACTGGCCGGCTGGCCACAAACTCCTTCCCCGTTAGAAACACCATCACATGAAGGAATGTCTTACTACACTTCATCAAATATGTACGGCGTCAAGGAGGAAAACATCATGCATAATCATATGCTTTCCCTCCCGTCACCGCTGAATAACTCTCGACCATCGTTCGAACACACAGTCAACTCAGCAGTATCCAACTTCTCTGATGATTCACATATCCTTTACCCCGCCTCTCATTCCACTCCTCAAGCCATACCACGCGAGACCGCGTTCACACAGAGCGCCCATTCCAACGCCTCTTCTACAATGTATAATATGATGCCCAGCGATATCTATGCATACCAACATCACTATCCCGCTGGCTATCAGAATGGAGACCTGAATCATATGTCACTTTTTGACACCCTTCCTCACCAAGGAAATATGCAGATGGGCATGAACTGGGGTGGAGCTGCTTTTGATGGGAGCCGCCATGATAACTCGAAGTCAATTGGAAACTCAGTAAGTCTGATAATCCTCCCTTTGTCCAACCAGCAAACTGACGTTCATCCTGCTGTAGTTCGTTTTTTGATACTCGATGATTTAAAAAAAAACTATGTATGCGAACTCCCGCTGTACATTTCCTCTCTCTCTCTCATCAGGCTAGCCAAGCACAATCACATATTATTAAAACATTGGCGGGACCATTCGAACCTAGATAGACTGTAGCTTACTTACTCTACGAGTTAATGTAATAATTGAATTTCAATGCATGTTGTAGAATTTAAATTCCACGACCACGGACGAGTTTGTTCTTTGCGAATGATACCTGCCCCAGCTTTTCACAGAGACAATCGCCTCATGCTAAACCTTATCCACATGAGCAAACGGGGTCGACATGAGCTGACTGAATGTGAACAAGTGTGTTCACGAACATAACATTATTAACGTGGGAGCCTCTTTGTGCCAATGTCATGATCTTGTTCTCAACGGACCTCACACTGGTACCTACAACGTGGAGGCTGCTGAGTGGATGATATCAGCTTACGAACAATCGCTGCGTAAGGCTAGGTATAGTAATGATATACAAGTGATCCGAACGCCAAAGGCTCCATTAAATGTAGGGGGACAACAAGTACTGCGATAACGGACCCTGTAGAAGCCTTGTACCGCCTTGGGAGTAATAATCACCATGATCATCTCATTCGACATTGAGTTGGCCCCAAGTTTTTTGAATCGTAGCTAAGAGTCCTCTTTCTGCATCAAACGCCTATCGGTGTAGCAATGCTCAAAGCTAACGGCATTCGCCGTTTGTAAGGGTCCTGCTGATGGTTATACTTAGAGGAGTTTCCTTTTCTGCGTCAAGTCTGTCAGCATCTGATGGACAATGCGCTTGATGTTGAAATTGTGCGTATGGGATCCTCGCACGTGTGAAGTATCGGTAGTGGAAATAACACTTATCGCCACTACAAGCCCGAAGGATGATTTAAAAGTTCATGTTGCTGCCTTTGATTGAACCGAATTGCAGGGATGTCAACATATTCAGTGGTATTACCATCATCCAATGCAATTGTAATGCACCCACAGGCTTTCGGTTCATTCGGCGTATGCACATGAGAATCAAGTTCCGAGAAGTCTTCATGCCACTCTATTCAATTCCACACCAAGTTGGTTCAAAAGTTATCCATCAAACATTCTCGCATTGAAAGCCCAGGTGACATCGAGCGCGAGTTATTGAGCCTCGCGAGCTCTTGCAGACTAGCGTCGCTTGTATCCCACTATGCCACCAGGAAGGTCAGTAGTTGCACTCTTATTTGGTCCTTACGCTAATCGTCGACCAGGTCACATTGAAGAGAAACGCACAATGCCCCCAAATCTAGCGGTCGCTACAGTTTGCGAAGCAGCCAACCATTGCGTGTCAATGTCCAAGTTGTATAGTACGTAATAATGACAAACTTAACGACGGGAACGTAGCGAGATATGGCAGCCGCAAATTACGGACTTAGATACCAAAAGAAACTCGCTGTCAGTCGTAGTCTAAATTTTGCTTGGGCAGCAAATCAGGAAAGTCCTACGAACGTCTTCGTCAGCATCCACTCCGTGTCAAACAAGTTGATTGAAAATGAAGTGGTGGATGGAAGATTTTGGGAAGAGCTGGATCTTAAGGTAGACAGTCCTGCAACCTGGGGCCTATCTCGATAGATCTTTTATGAATGGCCGGAGATGTCGTTCATTGCGGACCGGTATTCCATCTCGAGGACGAGAATTCGATGAAGGGAACTCTGATGTGATGTTTCTTGTCGCTGTGCAAGGTTTGTCCTTACCGTTGCGAGGTAAGAAGGCAAGGACGTGCTATCAATAATTGCAAAAGAAGCAACCCTTTTTCCAGAGAAAGTCAAGAATCAGAACATATCAAACATACGACGCAAACTGTACAGGCTAAACAATCTTCAAGTTTTGACGTCTACAGCAAGAATTTACAGCCAGCACTAGTGCAGGCACCTGTTGCGAAGACATACACATCCAGCAACGTCCTCAACGTCTTCCATGCATGTGCTACTCCGTCGGCGAATTACCGGCAACAACGGGCCGTAGTCGCCGGCCATCCACTTTAGCATATAGCGCTATCTTGAAGGCTAAAGACTTCGCCCGTTCTTCGCCGAAGGCTCGTCTACAGCGCACTATCCTAAAAACATGGCTGAATTTAAGCCTATTTTGTTGAGCTTGCCGTCATTAACGCCTTCGATAGCCCTAGAGGTGCTTTCTGTCATATCCCATCAGGCGGTGCTAATTTTATCCACCCAAAGATTCTTCCCTACGGTCTCACTTTGCACAGATTCATCTTGCAAGTGCATGGGAGGGTGCGTGTGGTGACGAAATTTAATTTCGGAAGCATTCTTCATATTACTCGAACCAGACGCATGACATCGTAATCGGCCCCGAGAATCCAGAAGACCACACCAAGCAAAAATATACGAATTCTATCGTTGGACGCTATGCTAACCGTATTCCTGTTGGCACTCACATCCTTCAGAGGAATGGCATCGAGAGCGAGTTTACTTCCCATGCCAATGGCAAGTGCAACTACGGTTGATTGCTCGAAATCTTGCGCTTGACGTGTCTTAATTTCCCAAGAGAATCCCCGAGTCTCGCTTCACGGAGGTCCCGTAGGCTTCGACGCATTGACCTGGACGCTGCTCACGCCCGATGACGAGCCCACCCTATTTACGAAGGCAGAAATGATTCATCTGGCAGCATTGGACGCCACCTACGCCATCTTTCGCTTGGTCTCTCCGGACGGTGATCAAGGATATCCTGGAAAGCTTGTTGTAGAAGTGCTCGCGACCTTGGTCGGCCCCGGAGGACAGAAGCGTCCTGGATCTGAGACTTTACCCGAACAAGATTTAGGTAGCATCGTGATGGTGTATCGTGCTAAATTAGATGAGGACGGAAGGAAGGCCGTGACACCCGTTAATCTTACTCAAGTATACTTCCTCGGGATTTTGCTGAAGACTTGCATGTCGTACTGACAAGTCCTGCTCATAGCACTGGGGCTTTAATCTTGAAGCCAGCCTGCGAGAAGATGCTGCAGCCGCAACGGTCAAAGATCACATATTAACTATCGAGGCACCTATCTATCCTAATCTCACTTTCGTTCAATCCTTGAATGACTGTCATTAGTCAGATCGTATTGCGGAGCTAGATACAGACGCTCTTTCTACTAGCGGGTTTTTAGCGACAGAAGACCATCCGTCTCACGTTCACTCGTCTACAAGAGTTGGGAACTTGTTCCCTGAAAAGGGCTATGGTGTGTCATTAGGATACTCCACAGAACAAGCAGTCTTAACGTCATTAGACGACTATTATCTTCTCCAGAGCTCGGACGCCGGTCGCACACCTACTCGGATACCTCTGTCCTCTTTCAAGCCGGAGTCGGACTTTATCAAGGACATTATCCAGCCGTATAACGACGAGCAGGGAAATGCTGTCCGAGGAAATCGTCCTAGCCCTGTTGTAGAACTCGCTTCTGAAAAGTCTGGAGTAAAACTGATGTTCCACACCAATCGTGAGGCAACGGTATCATAGTGGTATTGACCGCTCTAATCCTCAACTTACTTCTCAAAGAGCATGGTGTTATGTTCTATTCTAACGGGCTTGCGCGATCAAGTTCAGGAGCAAGGAAAAAAATTCATGGCGGCTCGGGCATAAGTGGCTACGGAGATTCCTATGGTCCTTCAAGTATGTGGACAAACACATACGCTTCTGAGATGAGCCTGATAATAAAGCCATCTAGCTGCAGCCTTTCTGGAGTTCCATGAGGTAAAATTGTTTGGTTACTCTTCTCTCAATCTCTAGCCTTAACAACATTTTATTTTCCAGCCGCTTGCCGCCTTTCTGGATCCGAAAAATAAAGACGGTGATGATGCTCTTCTGACGACAGAAGAGATATATCACAATTATGTCCGATGCGATGTACGATTTGGACAGGTCCTTGGAGCTGAAAAAGATATTTGATTGAATGATACAAAATAGGAGCCCACATGGTTATCATGTTAGCTGAATACGTTAGGATTTTCACTGTTGGCCCTCCTGATAACGCGGAAATACCATATTCATTTCGTTTCAAGATTGTTCTCGGAGGAATCAAAGATGTCTTGTCTTGGCTTTTTCCGTTACCTGCTGAAGATTACCCGCATAAACTTGTGTGCTTCTTCCATCAGTCAGGAAATTAAGGAAATCTTTGTTCTCGAGTCTCGACCATCCGATGTGGCGCCTTTGGGGCCGAACTGCGACGACCTCGCGTATCTTCGGATGTTGGTCGCCTACTATGTTTGGGATACGCCCGCCCCGGAATGATGGCATTGGCTCCTTCTGATCTTCTAAAGTCACGTCAGCCCTCTGGAGGGACGGTCATTAGGAGGTTGAAAATCTGCGGGACACACCAGATTCGGATATGGAACACTGCCGTCCGTCAATTGAGTGTGTAGAGCGCCCCTGAACTCTTCCATTGATCTAGCTCAGCGTAGGGAAGCGATGCTTCTAATCTCCGATCGAACACCTTCGTGTTAACCCCATACAGCGTGCTACCCTTGGGAGAGTCATTCCCGGGCTCACAATGTACCAATTCCATGCGGATTCTTGCGATTATAACAATGTTAAGAGCTGTTCAGACCCAGATGGTAAACCCTACAAATTAGGTGGTCGCTTGTTCTGGTAACATGAGCAAAGGATGCGTATGGGCCTTTCCCGGTTCTTACCACCACCGGGCTTGTACATGTTGTGAATAATCAGATCCTCAGACTTCCCGAGCATAGTTTATTATTATTGGCATATGACACAGCGTGGTACTTACACAACTTGCGCCACGCTCGCTTTACCCTGTCATTAGCCCACCACACACGTCCGAGATGCGTGGAGGCAGATAACTCGAGTTTGATTAGTTTTGCTACTTTCTAAGCTGCGGATTGGCTATAGACGGTTGAGTCCATAGCCAAGAAATGATGTAGTTTGGCCGGAAAGGATGGTTGCGCGTCTGACAAAGATAACACGCCGTAGATAAACGATACTGGCAGAGAGCGCTGGGTTGAAACGACGGGATCGACGCCACTTTGATATGAAATTTGCCAAGAGGTAAATTTGGGTACATTTGACACCTATAACTTCCGACGAAGCGGAACGCATCCACTGGGGACGCCAAAGCATGTCACTCGAGACGTCGAGTCGGAGTCGGTCTCGTTATGGGTCAGCAGGTGCACCGCTGTGCACAGTAATACAGTCGCATGCAAAATCGCGTCGATCCCCCAGTTGAAGAAACAAAGCAAGAAAAAAATAGCAAAAGTATCTAAGGCTACCGAGAAGCAAATACAAATAAACTATTCAGCCACCGCCCAAACCTTGTGTCATAGAGCAAGCCGTCGTCAGCGTCTAAGACTGCTATTAAGGCTTCGCTCAAAACCTATCAAGTAAGTAGTTATAACTTCTGTTCAACGCTATCTGTGCTGCCAGATGCTATTCTGAACCGTTGGAATTCGATATGGCGTTGGATGGGTTCAAGAAGTTCGAGATGACGAAGAGTGACACTGACTCAATTTGCACAATTAGCCTAGACGCAGGTGCGAATTCGCCGCGTATGTAATTCTATTTCTTTGTGGCCTATCTGCGAAACTGATTGTTATCTAGCTCCCACTTCAAGGAACAGTACCACCCAGCATGATTATCCCAAAACAGAACAGGCGCACCATCTATGAAAACCTTTTCCAAGGTCTGCATAGTCAAAGCTTATTCTCCGCCAACTTTCTCATAGAAACTATGGTGTAGAGGGTGTCATGGTTGCCAAAAAGGATTACAATGCCGCGAAACATGAGCAGCTCGATGTTCCCAACCTTCAAGTCATCAAGGCTCTGCAAAGCTTAACGTCCAAGGGTTTTGTCAAGACACAGTTTTCTTGGCAATATTACTACTATATCCTGACCCCTGAAGGTGTCGAATTCCTCCGCGAATGGTGTGTGCTTATCAATTAGCGCGATCCTTGGGCCTAACCCTTATTTCGACCTCGTCTCAGGTTACATTTGCCTATTGAGATTGTACCCGCTACACACAAAAAGACAGCCCGACCTCCTCGCCCGGCTACTACGCGCCCGGCTGGAGGCGAAGGAGCCTATCGTCCTCCCCGTGGTGACCGGGATGATTACAGGAAGAAAGAGGGCGGTGGTGCTCCCGGAGAGTTTAGGCCACAGTACGCCGGTGTTGGTCGGGGGGCCCCAAGAGAGTAGAGGCATCATGTCCAGATTGTACTCGTTCTATTTGATTATCACCCCAATATCAACACGCATGGTTGTACCTTCGATTTCTACGAGTCACTTTGGAGTCCAGATCGGTTTTCGTTTGGCCGCTCATCGCCCGAGGTAGTCCAAGAGGAGCTTCAAGTAAGTTTACGCGTTTAGATGCTGGTTTGAACAGCTGTAAGACATCAATGGTTTATTCTCCATACTAATTTGTACAAGTCAGAGCAGCAGCGTAAGCGGGGGTTTTGTTTCCGACCGAATCGGTTGAAAGGGTTTATCGTTTTCTCTGTCCACACTTGTCCAAGAGCGAGAGGTGAACAGCTCTCACTCATAACTTGAACCCGCTGCGATCCTTCTAGGCCATTCATCGGCTTAGTTGTGTTATACACGTCATGAGAGAGCCTCAGACCATGAATCTATAATTCGGATATAGCTATGAGTCCTCTGGGCCTAGTGTTAGTGACTGGTCTGCACTTCACGTCTCTCATTCCAAGATCTTTTTCCGGGTCGCTATACCCTATCACAAAGGTACACGACGAACTTGATACATCTCCGAACCGTTAAACGGCATCTCGGCCAACGTGCCAATATCCAGCCTC
>JABCKL010016752.1:43815-83207 GCA_018851305.1 Calocybe cyanea
TAAGTTGGAGGGTGCTCGCCAGCAAAGTTAGCTCCTCGTCCCTTTAGCACACCCTTACGCGATGATCTGTTTTACAATCTTCCCAGTGAGTGGCACCAGGCGGACTCTCTTGTCTGTTTCTCCATCTTTTGTTAGTTACTCGTCCTAGCCATCGGGGCCCAATGCCTTTCTGTCATCCCAAGGGCACCATCTGTCGCGAACGCATTCCCCGTCACTGTGGTCGGCGACATAGCAACAGTGCAATCATGATGGAACAAGAACGGACCCCTGCACACTCGGGTATTTTTCCAGAACAAAGCTGGTTCCATCGTGATTCATGGGGTGGACGGTACATTTGCTCAAGGACATAGCACAGTCCATATGGAGGTCGTACCAGCTGCCAGAGTATTGCCTTCGACACCCCTCGCTGCGTCAATCGTTGAGAGCGGCAACGAAGGGGTATGTACATACTAAAATACCATCTGCATTTACCTTTGACTAATTGTGTTTCAACGTAGATCCATTTGTACTTCCTAAATCCCAATCACAAGATAAAAGAGTTCAGATACAACGAGGCCAAAGGCTGGCGCGGTGGCGCAGGTTGTCCCGATTGTATCGACAAGGCTAATCTTACCGCCGCTGGCACTGGCTTATACGCTCTTGAAAACCCTACAAGCGACGTACTCAGAGTTGGATATATCAGTGCTGATGCTCCTGGAACAATCACCGAGGCGTCCACCAACGACGGTGGAGAACACTGGGTAATTGCGCAATTGCCTGATGCATGACGAGTAAAAAAGTTACTACCGTAATATTGGAGCTGTCAGGTTTCTTTCCTCCCACATTTGGGACTAGTATAGCTTGTTTCGGTATTGAATTTCACCTTTGGTGCCATTCAATTGATCGCTTTTTTTCCAGCTTCTGAGAATGCGAACTCTTGGGTGGATACCCCAATACATTGGTTTTTTTGCTGTTGCTGTAAATCACGCACCTACCTGCACGCACTTGAGAGCACGAGAACGTGTGGATGATCCTAGTTTAGCTGACTGACACCATCACAGAATGCGTTGCCAGCGGAGAAGGACCCACTGAGTTCCGACTTGACATCGTTTTTTTCCTAGCTCCTTCTGAATAATATATAGATGCAGATTTACCCTCAGATAGCGGTCCCAGCGTATATATATACCAGTTTGGGAGGCCGGCGGAGGGGCAACGATCGCCCAGTTCGTGCTAATGGCAATGCTTGATTTTTTGCCGCTGATAATAAGGCCTTTTGTTAGTATGCTTTCACGTCCTTCTTGCGACGTACTCGGGGTCCTATCTTACTATTCTCCAGCTCCTGAAACTGAGTCTGAAGAGAGCATCATACAACAATGGTGCAGTGTCCTGGTAGCGCGCACCTTCTTGTTTAGTGATTTGTGCCGCAACCTGAATCGGATTGCTGAACGTATTTCCGAGTCCAAGCATTATCCGGCCCCACAGACCAGCGGTCTTGACTATGGATTATATGGCATGCCCCTCTCGCTTCATGAGCTGCGTTGGTTCTATATTGGCCTCTCACAATGCTAGGCCACCTTCGTCAAGAATTCATAGATCACCTTTCTCAGTCTTAACCGGGTCTTTTCTATCAGCCGTGCAGATCAGATCACTGACGACCAAGCTGGGTCTGAGTGCCGTTGAATTGTTCACTTGTCTAACCATTAAATGAAAGTAAAAACCCACGCTGATCTTAACAATCTGACTATTCTGCAAGCGTGCAAGAAGCTTGTTTGGCTCTTGGCCAGACTAAGAGTTCTGATGTCTGGCCGCCGCTATCACACAAGCACATCGATCCAGTCATACGCTACCCTCACGGAGGCAAGTATACGCCGCTTTGTATTTATGCAATACTATCCGGAAATCACAAGAGCCGGATCCAAATTACCTGTCAGTGATGCCAGCTGAGGTCGTTGAGTGGCTATATCAGGAAGTTATTATTACCGTTTGTGGCCTGTTTCTTTCCGCTGTAAACGGGTCTGTAGCTGATTGGCTTGCGCTTCTGGCTGAACTCTAGAAGGTTTTAACTTGCACGTAGAGAAATTTTTACCAGTATGCTGTAGATCAGTGTCTTTACCCAACTTTACCACAACGAGAGCAGAACAACTTGGGGTTTTGAATCACGCGCCACGAGAACATTTCACATGGCTAAAAGAACATTGTGAGTGTCATCGGAGGAAGTATGTTGACGACAAAGGAGAAAGGATGCGGACAGATTTCTAAGTAGCGCGCGCCAAAAGGTTGTCTTCTCCACGCAGCAAGGTTCCCCTAGGTGATATCTGATGATACTCTCCAGCTTCTAAGTGAGTTTATGACACTCAATTTAATATCGTTGTTTGACACAAACTCTGTCGCTTCTAGCTATTCTTCTTGGCCCTCGAGGCCCAATGTGCTGCTATTGCCTACAGAGCTCCTTCCGACGTAGCTCTAAAGCCTTTGGACTCGTTGGGTAACATCGCAACAATACAGTTTAGCAAGGGTGGAACTCTGCACACTCGGCTATTTTACCAAGACGAAAATGGCAATCTTATCGTTCACGGAACAGTCAATGGTCCTTTCACGACAGGACAGACCTTGTCTCGTAGGACGCTTGTACCTACTGTGCAAGTGCTCCGTTATACACCCATCGCAGCAACAGTCATCGGGGATGATAGTCGTGGGCTATGAACATACTCATAGCCTGTATCTTATCGACTCACAATTTCGATCTAAAATCCAGATTCACATCTACTTTTTAGCTCCAGACCGCAAGCTTAGTGAATGGAGATATGACGACCAAGCGGGCTGGCGAGGCGGTGACGCGTGTGCACTGTGCATAGATCACGCTGGATTCCTTGTCGCTAGCGACAAGGCGCTGTATGCTCTTGAGCACCCTACAAGCAATGTGCTCAGAGTCGGGTTTTACAGTGCTGGAACTCCTGGAAATGTGTTCGAAGCTATTTCGAGCAACAATGGGGTGTCATGGGTGCTTGCGCCTTTGCCTGATCCATAGAGTTCGATAGTGGCCTGTGTAGTCTTCCGTTCCACGTAAGAATATGGATTTTTATGGCCTGTCGTGTCTTTTACTCCCGCTGATACATTGCAATAATAGTAATGTTGAAGACATTACCGGCTACCATACACTTGAGGTGTCATGACTATTACCATCGAATTGTCATGGTTGCATTACATTACAAACCGAGAACTGATCTGCTACCTTTGCTCACGCTCTGAACTCTTCCTTTCATGATATTTGGCCTCCAACCAAATTGAACTCGTTAAAACGCCATTCTCGTGGATTGTGTATGTCTCTCATCTGCTCGTGACTATGCTCTCGGACGGTTATTACTGATGCCGATGGCCATGACCTTACCGTTAACAGATCAATCATTATTAGAAGCATGGGCCATGCGTCGCGAACATCTATAGCGATATCAAAGAACGCCCCCAACGCATCAGAAAGCAAATAACGTCCGAAGCAGCTATGTCCGAAACTTCCTTTCCCCAGAGAATACCATTATGTTGTCAGAAGACAAACTCTCGATCCAACGTCCGCTTACATTTCAGACAAATCAGAAACACCTTCTACACGACGAAGGGTAAGCAAATTAAACGCCCTTTGTCTGACTGATCATCTTAGAGAACGCCCTCAAAGCATCTGTCTTATGTGCCGGTGTTTACGGCCTTAAACCTTCGTGTCGAAATGGAAGCAGATTCCTGTCCCACAAACATAGCAATGGAAGATTCGTTGGTGTTGCTGCGGACGCCATATAGAGATGGGCAGCTCTCATGTTGGTCAACTCCAGTAACATATAAAGACTACCAGGATTGAGGTATTCCAACATTAAATTATATAGTTAATTGCCCGTTCCTCAGGTTTCTTCAAGCTCTTCCCGGTAAGTTTGCTCAAGCGAAAAATTCCCGAAGGCGCTCAAATCCATACTGTCACTAGTTGCTTTTCTTCTTCATTGAGGCCTGTTGTCTCGCTATTGCCTTTACAAACGCGTCTGCTACAGTTGCTTTCCCGTTAGGATCTTTGGGAAACATTGCAGCAATACACTCTCGCTGGTGGAACCCTATACACTCGGCCTTTCTACCAAGATGACAGCGGCGACATCATTATTTATGGTACGATCAATGGTCCTTTTACCACAGGACAAAAAATAGTTCACAGGTCGTTCGTACCGGCTGCACAAGTGCTCCGCTATACGCCCATTGCAGCGACCGTCATTGGAAATGCACCTGCTGGGGTACTGTACGTGCATCACCGTTCTGTTTTGCTTTCCACAGAAAATAACGAAATAAATTCTTTGGCTCGATTCATAAACATAGACACACGTAAACTATCACCGGACCACAGACTTAGCGAAACAAGATTTACCAGTAATGGAGGATGGCGAAATGGCAACGAACGTCCAAACTACATGGACCATGCTGGGTTTGTTGCCGCTCACGACAAGGAGTAATATGCTCCTTCAAATCCTACAAACAACGTGCTTAGAGTCGAATTTTATGGTCCTGGAACACCAAGAACTGTGTCTGAAGCGGTCAACACTAATGGTGGCAAGTCGTAGCAGCTTGCGGCTCTACCTGATGAGTAGAGCCCCATTGTTGGCCTAATTTAGTGATATGGCTCGATATTTTCCCCAAGTAACCCTATCAAGCTACTCGTTCTCTAGATCAATGTATGATTCCATCTTCTGCGGTTGTAGGCTGTCACAGTGCGGGTGCTATAAACGTCATTCTTAGGATACAGAATCTGTTTGTTGCTACAGTTGGCTCGACTTTGACTGCCGAATTGTTGTGAACTTGTAAGCTGGAAGCAGCTATTCGTCAGCCATTTTGGGACTCCCCAGACGATCATGGCTTGCTCCAAATAGGTCCCCACGTTTTGATGTTAGACGGTAGCCAAGCGCTGAAACTTAAGTCTTGATGATCTGATAACCCTTAGGAACGACAATACACCCCCAGCGGCCTTCTTATCTGCTTTTAGGTCAGGCCGATCTAATGCACCATGAGGATCTATAAGGCCGCTCGCTGGTAACGGCCGAGGATCTCTTCTATTAGCATCCGTTTCTCTTGTCTGTCACCTTGACTTTACGGTAACACGTCGACATATGTACAACTTGGTCGCAGCAAGTGACTGATACCGATCGGTAGGACCAATAGACTAGGCCTTTAGACCTTGCTCACGGGACTTCATCTCCCCCTTTCGTTTCGATCATCACTGTGGCGGCGGATGGACATACGGCATGTATGCTTCCGTCAAACTGGTTGGTATCGAGACCGCAGGGGAAATCCGCTTCTTGATGCCTAGGCGTGGGGGGGTGTTTCCCCAAAACGTGTGAGGTCTCTGGCATCCTTAAAAAAGTACGAGGACACCTGACCGGTTGTACATTTATCAAATAGTGGCGCTCTTCGGGCGGATGGACCGTCAGGGTCGTATAATCCGTTAACTGGAAAGAATACAAAAAAACCTGTAAAGTATGATTTGCTTCCGATCGGGATTTATTTGCTGGAAATATGCAGAAAGATGCATATACGCCGGGAGACTCCGCATTTTATTAGGTGACAGAGCCAAATCTGGTTTGGTCTCGGAGGTACTTTAACAGCGTGCATTGAAAAGTCCGGAGGTTGTGTGTGGGCTTGTGCCCTGATACCCGCTCTCGGAGATCCCTGAATCTGTTCTCTGTGGATGCCAAAGTTCCGCCGGAGCATTTCCATTTAGATTCGAGAGATGGACCAAGAAAAAAAACAAACACAGGTGAGAACGGAGGCTGACAACATACTATAGACGGCTAAGACAAGTATAGAATAGGAAAATTGAATAAGAGTGTCATAAAGATCGCTTTTTGTGTGTGTCAAAGTCGAGTGTCCGAAACCTGTTTGTGTTCAGGACAAGTTTTTTTAATAACCGCATCTGAAAGGAAAAAAAGGGGGGAAGGAGGTGTACGAATTCATGGCTATTATATCCGTAATGCCCACAAAAATTTTGGTGTGACGGTCCCTCGGAGGTGACAAGAGCTTGCCGCCCGGATACCGCTAGGATTAGCGATCTGAAAGATTGCAAATCTCTGAGGAAAGGTACGGACCAAGGATTGTCACGCAAAACCTTGTATGCACGGATACCATGGAGGTGCGCAGCAGATCTGAGAACCCTCGGGGGCTAACGTCTAATCTTGCTGCCCGAGATCGTAAAACAAACTCATGTATGATATGAAGAATTCTGGAATCTGGGAAGGTCAGGACGCAACAACAGCTTTTCGGTAAAGCACCCAAACTTTTGAAGCCTAGATCGACTATGAAAGGGGCTTCGAGTCGCAAAGTGGCTAGGCTGATGATTGAATAAGGGTCCAGACTCATACGTAACACCGTTCTTTCATGCAAGCGCAGACCACTTCAAAAAAAAAACATGAGATCTGGAACGGATAGCGGACGTATAATTGTTAAGATGCTGATACCAGGATGACAGCTTATATCTTGAGAAGGCGCTGTAAAGTTCCGTGCGTCTAGTGCATCTAGTTTCCTTACGAAATTGTCCAGTGCTCGGGAGACTACTCAATTGCGGTGCGCTAGAGTTGTGTCGAAAAGGGAATACCATTGTTGAAATGGGAGTGCTGCTGGTGGTCTCTTGCTTGAATGGTAATAACCAAAACTTTGTGGAAAGGTCATAGCAAGAATGCAATTCATGTAATAAATACGTCCCGACGGACAATCTAGGCTGATAATCCATAAATGACGGAATTATTTTCTCTTGGAAGGGTAGAAAGTATACGTAGCAAGGAAGTCAATCACGGTTGTTGCCTAATAAGTTATATCGATTACTGGAGTACAAAGTAATACAATGCACTTCATGCTGTCTGGGATACCGTATGGTCCTTCATGATACAGCTATCAAAGGAGGTTAGCGGAGTGCAAGGTATATCTGCGGAGTTTATCATACCTCTCCTTTTACCCTTTTTCAAACTCGGCACGATCTCATACGCATTTCTATCTAGCTCCTTCTCTATGAGACTGCTGGAAGGTTGGTCAGGCTTCTCCGTTCTATTGACGCCCTCATGAGGACGATTATGTGGGTCTGGATGATGGGGATGTCCATGATGGTGATGGTGATGACCCCTCCCACACGACGAGTCCGAGTCATCATCGTCCGAATCCGACTCTTCTTCGCTAGAAGATTCGTCGAAATTACGCGGTTTGTGGTATATACAACAAACTACGGAAAAACGACAGGGGTTAGTTTATCATTTGCGTCAAAAAGAAAAAAGAAAGAAAGTAAGAACTCACTCTTTGATGATTTCCTCCCAGATCCTTCGTTATCAACAACATCCTCGCCCCACGCAACGTGTTGTCGAGTCCTCGGACCGCCTCGCAGGCGAAGTGTGCCTATAACGTCTTCATGATCTGGAGTATCAAAAGAGGACCCATCTTCTGGAAGAGCTGGGCTTGATGTTATAGTCATTGTACGTGAACCATCGCCTGGAGCAGACGTTGATGAGGGCGGCAAGCGGGTGCTTGTAGACATACTGGTCAATAATGCGATGGAGACGGGGGCTTGTTGCGGGTGTGGAGGATCTTACTAAGCGTGTTTGGTCAAAGGCACCACACTAGAATCTTATCTAAGCCGAGGACTAGCCCGCCTGCCCGCCTGCCCAGGGACCCTTAAGCGCTCTAGATGTCAGAGAAAGATCGCCGCCTTCCAGATTCATAACATGACGCATTCAAACGGTTGTAGCTGGAAGGAGCAACACAGCTAGATGCCCAGCACATTTCCCTGGAGAGATTCATTACATGCAAGGTACGAGATTCATTGCGGGGAACAACAAATATTTCCGATATAAGTCGTACAAAATGATGAAAAAAAGAATGATACTACAAAGCGAATAAAAATGCAAAGCAAGGTCGACGTGGGGGCGCGAGGGGGTTCTCATGCTAGATCAGGTATAGAATACAATGGGTTCGTAACTGTCGAAAGTGAATATGATAAATATAGCTAAAACAACCACCCGAAGGTGGGGAGAGGGGGCGGTGACGAAGGTGTGATGAGGGCGACGATCGACGTCAAAACTTTGGGGGGAAGAGGGGGAGGGGGGTTCTGAGAGGAGTAAGCGGCAGTGTTTGGCATGATGGTGGCTTTTCTTGTCGTTGTTGTTGTTGGTGTGAGAGAATCGTGATATGGTTCGTGAGAGTGAGGGATGAGGGCGCTTATCCGTAATAAACACTGGTAAAGTAAAGGAGAAGTTTAGCGCTCGTCGCAGAGAGCGATGATCACGGAGAATACACACCCTCTTGATGTTGTTGATATTGGCTTGAAGTCTATCCGTCCCGATTCGACAAAGTGGTGAAGCACGTTGGGCCAGTCCTCCCGGACGTCCCATGAGATTTTACTCGGAGGGTCAACTTCGACAGGCATGACCTGTGAGATGCTTCCACATTGAATGATAATAACGAGGGTGCCAATGCCTCCGCTTGCACGACACCGCTCTTCACGCCGTTGAATGTCGGCGATAACGAGAGGATCCCGAATGTAACTTCGAGGAACGATGTGAGTGGAAGATACCGAGAAGCTGGCGGTGCCGAAGGGGAAAAAAAGAAGAGTCAGTTTCTCTGAGAACAAACAAGCGGACAAAAATGAACTTACCGACGATGTGACTCCGAATGACGGTTATGATGGTGCAACTCTATGAGGAGTGCGTTCTGCCGGACATTGGCAGGGACACGCTTTAGTTGTAGCGCTTGGAAGCCTACCCATCCAAGGAGGGTAGCATGGGCGGATGTAAATTTCCGTAGACCTTTTGCAAGGTTCTCGTCGGCGTAGCCGGTACCAGCGGATTGTTTCACGCTGGAAATTTGACCCGCTGTATGTTGGCAGATAGGTTTATGCGAAGGCCAATGAAGTTTTTGGCAATCTTGTGACTGTTTGTCATGGTAAGAAGAAAGTGGGTAAGAAGTGGAGAGAGTGGCAACGTACACAATACTGAGTTGTCATCTATGGGAGGGAAGATGACGATCATGTGAGCCCAACGATGACGAGGGGCGAGAAAGACAAAAAGACGTACGCAACCACCGCATAACCTGAACTTTACAGAGGGCGTCTCTGTTTTACCACATTGGTCACAGATGCGATAACCCCTTTGCTTCTGCATTGTCATGGGAGGGGAATTGTAGTTGGCGGCTGCAGGCTGTGCGTAATATGCCATGGATACGAGAGGGGGCGATATGTTATTGTGTGGGATAGGGACCTTCGAAGGCTGTAATGTTTTGACTCCATTGTCAAGAGATTATATAGGGAATGGAGGCGATACGCGTGGGTTAGCCAATGTGGAAATGGATATGGAGTGAAACAAAAAAGTTCGAACCGGCACCCATCCGATGCGACTGTTTTTTGTTCTGCGCCTTTTCGTACAGCTTTTTTTTTGTTATACGCCCCAGGCATCGTAGATTTTCTAGATTGAGAGCAAGACAATACAGAATATGACGCTTAATAACTGGAAATAGGCAGGACATCTCATCACGAGGAAGCCCCAAAGACAAAAAGGAGCGCTTAAACGGGGTTACCCTATCCGGTAACTACAACCAAAACTCAGACTTTGCCTTCATTAGAAGACTGCAGAGACAAAAGAAACCTATCAGGATCGTCCTAGAAGAATCTTCCCTGTCAATTCCATTCCAAATAAAGGAGTTTCAAACGATAGCAACTTTTAAGTCGAGGGATACAGCGTCGTCCACTGGACTGTACTCTACTCTAACGCTTTCGAATTCCACTTGGTTAAAGTCGTTCGGATCTTTCAGATTGAATGATTCAGCGGAATCATGCATCTTTCTCAGCAAGAAACATCAAGTCTTATCGCCAAGGCAGTGGCAGGACCCTATACAGTCGTTTACGGTGTGTGTGTTGTGGACACACGCCGCCATCAGAACTTCTTGCTGGATGGATCACATCCGTCACATTGTCACGCCTTCCCTTTAAATGTCATACAATAAAATCACTGGTGGAGGCTTCTTGAGCGTTTCTTACCGCCTGTCCACTATCAAGCTGTCCTTTCGCTTGAGCGAGACGCTCATCGCTTTGTAGCGTTGGTTTGCCACGCTGCTCACTTATCCATCTATCATCCTTATCTTTCGACTTCAAAGTGGATCGGTCGCGTCCTACCGCTTTTTTTTTTTTGGCAGGCATAGACACCCGGAAGCTCTGTTTTTCTACCGGGGCTATAACATCCTTCCACATCTCATCACAAGTCGCAGCTCCTCAGATATCGGCATCATGTCTTGGTTGTTGATGTTCTGATACCCAGAGGCCCACACTACACCCCCCAAAAACTAACATTGCATGGCCCTTTTTTCACTTTCATCACCACGTTGCAAGCTTCTTTCCCATCTGGACTTGTCGTTTTGTAACACTGTTCAACGGATACGTCGGACCAACTTCTGACAGGGAGGTGCCAATAGGTGTACAGGTGCGTGATCACGTCTTGATGACAGGTTTCACCGCTTCATGGGGGTAGTTTTATCCTGCGTCATGGCTTAGCGCTCGGCACGATTCATCTATACTCATTCTGTTTGTCTTTTTCATTCTCCCTGTATACCACCTGTGAATATCAATGGTTTAAACATAAACCAAGGTACCAAACCCGGCTAAAAATTTTACAACCGCGAGGCATCTTTTTTGATCTAGCAAAAAGCCGTGTGATTTCGACCATGCCTGAGTTTGGCAGATCGGCACCTCAGGCTCACTTCGAACAACCGGTCGGTTCTTCTTGACTGTGCGCGTGCATTGTTCTCTAATTAGCAAACGATGACATCTGGGTATTCCTCTTGCATTGTTCCAGCATTTTCGAAGACGCTCTCAAGCGCTGCCGAATGAAATTATGGAGCCAAATTTAGAAACAGTCCATTATGATCAACGTCAATGCCTCAGTGTAAAATCTATCCAAGTATGTACGTCAGCGGCTAAGTGGCTTTGAATGCAAGAAAGAAAAATGCTACTTGCCTAAATTTGTATACATATTCTTGTGTCTTGCATCACCATGCGTTTATCAACAGTCCTTCTGCTCCGTGATTTTAGTTCTCTACTTTAACCAGTCTTAGCTTAGCTTAGGCACACACATCAGACAGGGATCTTTGTGCTTCAGATACCGAATACTTATCAACAAGAGTGACTCATCACTACAAACGCCATATGCTGAGGTGGGAGCATTGATGTGTACAAGGTTGAAGACAGTAATCTGATACGACTATTCCAAATTGTCGTGATAAAGTTTGTTAAATTGAAACTGACCTCTATCCATCTTATGCAAATCAAGTATTCGGAAGTTTAGTTTGAATCATAACCTAGAGACTGGGAGCGACTAGCTCTATCGGAGGCATGCTGCAAGTCCGTCGAGGACGCGTGAACAGAAAACTGTGATGTATATCCACGCACGTGCCGTTCGGCCCCCTCTTCTCTCTCCATCCGAATGATATAGGCTAGCAGCTGCCCTTTTGAGATAAACCTTTCAAAGACATGCCTCCTCCCGACTTTGTTGCAGCAGTTCGGGATACTTGACCGAGTTACCAACAAGAATTTCTTGAAGGAACCAATCAAGATACACAGAAAAGCTTGAGCTTGAGCTTTTCTCGCCGCGCCGCGATCCGAGCCGGTGTCGGTTTCGATGCGGATGGGTTCTCTTTTATCCAGACCCTCTGTGTGCGGCGCTTTGAAATCTCTGAAACTGCGTTATGACTAACAGCAGCCTAGCGCGACGTTGCCCGCCGGTTGTGACCACGATTGTTTATATTAACTAAGCGTACAATTCGCATGTCGTATGTCTATATCCGTCAGCGTCGGAGCCCTTTCCAGTAGGAAAAGCTGAAAGACTTCGGCAATTGGTCATGCGCGTGCGGTACTTCTCTATGGGCTCAGTGATTCAGCTGGTGAACACGGATTGAACGTACAGCCACCACCGGAAATGAACTGTTTATGTCAGTCGGGATATCATGAACTCGCGATAAGATTAGATTAACATAGACCGATCACGATCACATATTTTTTTTCCGCCGTGTGGTCTGGACCGGAAAAAATTTGTCGAGAAGCCAAGACAAATTCACGGAAAAGATAATCTTTGTCAGGCCCCCATCGATCGTTTATTCTCTTCCCAAGATTTCACGATCCTGGTCTACTGACGATACTCGACATTTTTTAGAACATTATCTTTCACTCCTGTTTCGCTGCTGAGCAGCAAAATCATGGATCTTGGACCTAATCACTTCCTCTCCCTTCCACGCCCTAACATCTTGTCTGGAACTCCTGCTGGAGTTCCAGATACAACCACTCTTGCTGCCCATGACTTCGATGTCGACACTCGAACCGGTTTCATGCCACCACAACCACCTCTATCCCGTCTCCCTCCACAATGGGAATTATGGGAATCGATTCTGGATGAGGTAAGACGCCTCGAGTTAAAACTAGGAGATACCCCAGGGCTTTCGGAACATGAGAAGTCGAAATCGGAGACATGGCGAACGCATGTTCGCGACGTATGTTGCTTTCTCCTCGTCCTATCTTCGAAAAGGCTGATCATCTCTCCTTCTTCGTTTCAAATAGCTCCCGGTAATTGACATCGCAGCTTTGACAAACTCTGAAGTCCAACTTCGTCGCGCACACCACGTCCTCGGTTGGATTCTACACTTTTACGTCCATTCGTTGCCTCCCGATGCTCCTGTCATAATTCCAGCGCCGATTTCTCTTCCAGCTCTAAGAGTTAGCGCGCATCTACAACTTCCTCCGGTCCTAACATACTCCGATGATGTTCTGTATAACTGGGATTTCAAAACTACGCCTCCATCGACCGAAAGCGTGCCCAGCCTGACCAATCTCCGCTGCCAGACGCTGTTCACTGGAACAAAAGATGAAGAAGAGTTTTATCTCACTTCAGCCAGGATAGAGCTCAGGGGTGTCGATGCTCTTGAACTGATGCAGATTATCATGGACGAAGCTTTCGTTGGGGACGACATCGCCATTCGGCGGATCACGCAGTATCTGCTGAACCTGTCAATCGTGATCCGGGAGCTGCGTACCTTGCTCGTTGCTGTACGAGAATCGTGTGATCCCGACGTGTTTTATCACTACATTCGACCATGGTTTCGCGGCATGGATTCTGATCCCACACAGCGCCGGTGGGTATTTGAAGGTTTGGAAGAAGACGAGAGCCTACAGGTACCGATGGAGCTGTCTGGACCTAGTGCTGGACAGAGCTCTCTCATCCATGCTTTGGACATTTTCCTTGGCGTCGATCAGTACTCGCACGGGGATGATCTGACCGGGTCTAGTCTTAGTTCCGGATCCGGACCTAGATCGAGTCCCAGCCCTAGGCCTACCTCATCATCGTCATCCTCCACTCCTATCACGAATGCCGGTAATACTCCTGCCTCGATCTCGACGAAGAACAAAAAGAGCAAGGCGGGGTCGGCGTTCCTTGACCGTATGCAGCTCTATATGCCGCGTCATCACCGAACCTTCCTCAATCACTTATCGGCGAATCCCCGACCTTTACGTGCAATGGTCAAGGCGTCGGGAGACCCTCAATTACAAGAGGCTTACAACGCAGCTGTGCTTGCAGTAAAGGAGTTTAGAGATGCCCACATGATCGTTGTCGCTCTTTATATCATTGGTCCGTCCAAAAGGCCCGCACCGAACGCTTTGGATCCAGGTGCTCTCAGGCCGGATGTCAAAAAAGACTATGGGGCTGTGGAGAGTTTGAAAGGAACTGGCGGAACGGAGCTTGCGAGATTTTTGAAAGATGTACGGGACCGAACTGCTGCAGCTGTCTTGCCCTCAATATGACAATTGACATAATGGCGTCGTTAATCGTTCCGTTAGATCTATGCCGACAGGTGGTGACGTTGAGGTGACTGCGGAATGTATGACCACATGGGCAGGGTTAGAAATTGACACAATATTTCGAGGCCTTGAGAAGAATATCGCCCAGCAGTAATATTTCAATGGCGCTCTTCTAGTGCGCGAGAGTGTATACTGTAGTCGCAAAACGCATTGGTTTATGCTTGGGGTTACCATTTAATTTGACCTCGAGATGTGGGTATGGTGAGCGGCAAGCCGGAGTAAAATTACGACCCACCAACAAAGCGCAAAGCGCTCTATGGAGTATACGTCGAGTGTCATACGTCATAAGAATGGGAACACGTGCGACTTCAACAAGCATTCGGACAAACGTCGTCCGGTTTTACTGTATCAATTGAAGAAAACGAAATTGGGCAACTTCGACGAATGTAATGCCTACGTATGAAGCCAGCTTATTGACCTTTTGGGTTGGTACACGGAAATTGATTTCCCAGCTATCCCGCGTTCTGGTACAGGGTAACGATCACAGACGTAAGTACGTACGGGCAAACATGGCTGTTGCAGGGGCTTTAACTCCAGCCGTGTCAACAGCCTTGGACTCAACTTGGTTTATGACCAACCCAACATTCGCCCGCGTGGCTCAAAGTCGACTGCTCAAGCTGTCCGATGACATGACATGGAATGATTACTGTATTAGCAACATGATATCAATACTGAAATACGCTCAGGTACATGGATTTGCTGATGGTCCATTCTGCGCCACGTGAAACTTTCATCTGCAGCGATCATGCACCTATAACTGTGAACGAAATGATAAAATGATGTGACTTCGGTACGTACACTTCCTTATGGCCGGGGAGCGCCCTGATAAGGTGATAAGCACAGCAAAACTAGTCGATAGACGGCCTTAATGTACGACTTTTGAGCATCTTGGTATTGTAAAAGCTAGATATCAGGTCATATCTGCATGCACGATCAGCGTTATGTCATCATTAGGTACTGTCCTACCTTAGTCCTTGTCATACGTACCATGCTGGCTTGCAACGAATACTGATAGATTGTCCCTTCGCGGATACATCGGACTCGCCCCATTCAATTTTTTTTTCTGATGAAAACTGCGAAGGCCCAAACAGCTGGAGCTAGTTTCATAAACCACGGATAAGACCCGGTGCGCCGTATAAAGTGATAGGCGGGGGCCATGTGCTACCTGACAGAGAAATGGCTATCTCTGAAGTTATCACCTCTATTAAGAGTGTGCCTGCTATCCTCGAAAACGCGGATGTGTTCGACGTTGCTCCGCAATCGGGGTTCATGCCACCTAGTGGACCCCCGAAACGCCTTCCAAGTTTTTGGGAACCATGGGAAGCCATTCTCGACGACGCCGTTGCTGCAAAATTGCAGTTAGGAGACAAGCCTGGTCTGTCAGACGAAGACAAAGCTGTGTCTGAGGCATGGCGCGCTCACGTCCGCGAGGTAAGGGAGCATTCTATTTTGACGGTCCACATCGGATGAGTGATGACATGAACCCCTAGTTGCCGGTGCTGGCCACCTCGGAACTTGAATCGTCGAAGGTACTGCTGCGACGTGCCCATCACGTTCTGACTTACCTCATGCACTTCTATATCCAATCTCTTCCACCATTCGCTCCCGTGCTTATCCCTCGTTCATTGGCATTGCCAATCGTACGCGTCTCAACTCGGCTCGACATACCCCCTTTACTCACCTACTCTGACACCGTGCTGTACAACTGGACATATAAGCATGAATCAGAGAGTCAAGTCCCCACCATGGACAACGTTCGCTCAGGGACACTGTTCTCAGGCCTTCTAGACGAAGAAGCGTTCTATCTCACTTCCGCGAAGATTGAACTTCGTGGTGTAGAGGCACTGGAACTCATGCGTGTCACCATGGATGAGATATTTATTGGAGATCAGACTGCCGTGAGGCGAATTTCGGGCTACCTGAAAACTATAGCGACTGTTACGAATGAGCTAAAGGAGCTTTTGATGAACGTACGAAAAGGATGTCGTCCTGATGAATACTACAACTTGGTGCGACCATGGTTTCGCGGTGAAGATTCGGATCTCAACAAGAGGAAATGGGTTTTCCAAGGGTTGGAAGAAGATCCATCCTTGGAACAGCCAAGAGAACTGTCTGGTCCAAGCGCAGCCCAGAGCTCGCTGATCCATGTGTTGGACGTCTTCCTAGGAGTGGACCACACGTCTTCAGGAGAGAAACGGTCGTTCATGTCACGAATGCAAACCTACATGCCGAGAAACCATCGGCTTTTCTTGGATCATCTGGCAGCTAATCCGAGGCCTCTTCGTGCATTTATCATGGCTTCGAAGGATAGTGAACTCCACGATGCGTATAACCTGGCGGTATTAGCCCTCAAGGAGTTCCGTGATTCCCATATGATCATCACAGCCTTGTATATATTGGGACCAGCTAGGAAAGCGAGACAGGCAGCGGAAGGTCCTACTCCTCCCTCAGATAAGAAACCGCTACTAGGAACGGGAGGCACCGAATTGGTAAAGTTTTTGAAGGCAACTAGAGAACGTACCAAGGGAACAATAATACCATAATATTACTATACCTTATAATTAGATGAACTATCTTCTTTGACACGATATTTATGGGACTCCTGCTCGCTGGCGTTGTTTGAAGGAGCTTAGTACGGAAATTTCGCCCTTATGTCGTTAAGCTGGTTGTCTGGCAAACCTAATAGCAGCTATAACACTTAATGAGAACGGATTCCAGTGGGACTTTGGAAGGAAGTGTGGGTCAGATGTTGCTGACGCCAGGCTGTTGACAAGACTAAAATAGTAACGTGACATTGACGTTGCTGTTGGCCCGTCGCCCGATGCGCTTTGGCGCGGAGGGTCATTTCTGTCCTTCTTTTGCACTCCTCGGTCCCACCTTGTAAATGAGTTGTGTCGGGATCAAGCGGATTGAGAAAATTTTCGACCAACTTTTATCATTTATATCAAGTCTCTCGGCTGACCTGTTTCTTTGGTAGATTTTTGGCAGTGACCAGCTTCTATTCAAGAGAGTTAAGCTGAGGCCATAAAGGTCGATTTTGTGCGACGATTGTATGTTAATGACGAACCACATTTGGTATTTGTCTAAGCCTATGGACTCTGGCAGGATGGAAGATGACCTCTAGACTTCGTGATACCTGAGGAAGCTCTGCCTCGTTGCTCCACTGCTTTCCTTGCCATGTCGTCATCGGTTGGTGATCCCCTCCATAATCTCGCGTTAATGAAGTTATTTTAGAGTGACATTTACCCACTCAAAATCGTTATAGTTCGCAACTGTTACAAGCGCTATGGGTGATACTTCTAGGGTATAGTGCGGCAGCAAATGGATGAGTAAATCTATCCACAACTCGCCCGACATATGCGCGTGGTTTTGTCCGGGCCATCCCTCCTGGGTTTAATTGTCAGTTGGTAAGGGATTTTAATGGTGGAGCCAAAGCATCGATCAATTCTCGGTTCTCTATCCGCGTTTCACGTTTGGTCTTATTGCTGTATGTCAACCGCCACAGATTGGACTAACGGGCAAGGTTCGTGGGCAACTGCTACCTTTTATGTGCTGCCCTTCAAGTTTTTGGGGAGGAGGGGTCGCATGAAGCCGCTCATGGGCTGATTTTACCACATGGCAGTAGTATTCTCTGAATTGGTCGGTGAGCCGACGAGAATGGCAACTCTACATTTAGAACTTTGGGCTAATAAAGTCAAGGCGAAAAAAAACCATTCCCTATCCTTTCCGGTGCCCTTGGCTCAACGTACACTTCCGAGTTTAGCTAGGTCTTACTTCTCAAGTTCTCAAGCTGGACTTGCGACATATGCTCTATGCAAATAACTCCCCATGCTATGGTGCTCGGCTTAGTCCTCGCAGTTTCATCCAACAACTCACATCCCCATAAGTGATTGCGATCTCATATCGCGCATTCAGAAGGCCACCCTACGATTAGCTCGCTAGCGCCCGAAAAACCAATAACAGCATGTTCTACAATAAGGTGTTTAGATTGGACAATCGAACACAATTACCCTTTGGGACCCCGGGGAAGTAGAAGATTGTACGCAGAGCATGGATGGTATGCTACTTTCATTCTGCGAACATGTTGCAGATCGACCTAGGATGACGATCTGGCCAAGAGAGCCTGGTTTCAATCTACTGGCAGTGCCGATCGGCGCACAGCAACTATGGGAGTTCTCTGTGGTTTAATCTGTGGACATGGCGAATTTCAGATACACATCTTGCGACACCATATGCGAACGACCTTCTTGCCGCTCCATTTGGAATTGCAAAGGTCAAACTTCACGCTACTATATTGGGCATGTAAATCACACGTCGACGCGCTCTCATAGCAAGCAGAACTTGATAACGCGAAAATCTAGAGCTCCGCTCAATACTTCCAAATCTGGATACGACACGTTTGTGGGTCTCCACAGTAAGCAGTAGAGAATCAGGCCTGTCGAAGAAATCGTAAGACTTCTCGAAGATCTTTGGAAAGACGACGACAGACAAGTGTATGCCGAATAAGCTGTATCTTGCATCTGTCCATTTGTTGAACGCCTGGCCCTACCTTCCATTCAACCTTTCAGGCCTTATAACGAGAACACATTTGTTGTGGACTTTATACGCCGTTATTTCCTACTTTAGATCTGAGGGGAACGTCCGGAATCTACCGCTATCATGCAGGTAAAATCGAAGTCAGCCTTTTGATGGCATCGGTCGCCGTCGAGCTTCGGTGCGTTGGCTTGAAGGGTTTTTCACGGGAAGCACACCAGATTACACTAGAATTGAGGAATGAGCCGTACTTTGGTCTTCTCAACGCTCTCTCACCATCATTATTCGCATTTGTTGCCGTACCATTCACGAACGATTCTGTCATCGTGAATACGTAGATTGAAGGAGGTGCAGCTTTTTTTCGGATCCCTCCTACTCGCTCATGGTCTGGAAACGAAGAAAGGGTTAGGCGGCTAATATCCATGTGATGGGGCGAATAGTACACACAACTCAACTAGCTTCCGTTAGCAACTAGCGCCCTCGGCGACGCATTATATGACGACGGTTTCATCTGGGACGTGTGGACTTTCGAAAACTGGCTACCACAAATATCTACGGCATGGAGGATACTTCTCCAATCAGATCCTGAATCACATCGAGATGGAGCGTGAATCAGACTAATGAGAAGTTTTTCAAACTTCTGTTCGAGCTGGCCGGCGGTTGCCAGCCGCCTTCTGGTAAGATCTTGTGAGAATATGCGAACCGCCACTGAGGTTCGTAGGCTCTGTTTTGCCTGAATATTCCAAGCGGTGAACTTCACAGTGACGGACGGGAAGCATAGAGTCCCTGGTCTAACATATCAATAAATGGTCAAATAACCGATGCCAGCGGTAACGTTCCTTTGATCTTTGATGCGGGTTGAATCAAAGCTGGTGAAAGTAACAAGGGAGAATACCATCCTATCCGATAGCATTCTGTCATGCGTGGCAAGACAAGATAGAATTATGTATATTTCCGCATCTTGAGCGCCGACTCACTTTTGTTGATAGTAGGGTCACACTGGGGATCAGCTTGCCTGTTGAAACTATAAGACAGCTCTCTCCTTGATGTCAAAGAAGCGGAAAATCTATGTCACCATACGTTCTGAAAAAATTATTTACCTGAGTCTGACCCCAACTGGCCAAGAATCGCTGTCACTCGAAAAGAATAATCAATTACAGCGCACAATACCGAAATGTGGAAATGTTTCATCCATAAATACACCGAGCATGCAGCGTATCGTAGCTGCCACGGCTAAAGGATAATGCGTTAGGGGCGTGTGGGTCGTCCAGTGATAAAGCCTGGGACTTTGTGCGGCGCAACTGATGCAGCCGAAAAGGTTTTGAGCGACGTGTGTGCATTCAAGCTCTTGAACGTGACATATGAGCTACCGCACACATTCTGTTTCAATATGTCACATGCGATGAGCGGTCGGCGCAGCATTGTTCATTGTTCACCTATACGCCACAGCTTCAATTGTGAATGTCGGATGCATCGATCGTAAAAGCACTTGATATTTCTAGCCGGATGAAATACTGGCGGCCGAGCCGACATATCAGCCACATATCTCCATGACACACGGTAAAATACGGCCAGCGCAAGCAGCTATGACAGGATATGTTTGCGGAGCACGCCATCGCAAAATTGGCTCTTGCGCGTGGTTCTGAGGGCCGCTTAGCTAAGGTCACTGAATTCAACATACAATGATCGATTACGACAAGGTATGTAAATGTATTCACCTTAATCATTCCACGAAAGGCCTCTTCGGTACGAATCCTTGATCGACTTTGCTTCTCAGGAACTGCAATGTCGAAATCAGATTTGTCAGTATCAAGAAAGGCATGACCAACAGTCTAAACGTGGAGAATGCTGAGAAGCCATGGATAAGTACATTCCAATGATGTACTGCACAGGTTTCAAAGAAGCTGATCGCTTGGAAGAACTTCTACCACCGGCATTGTTGTAATCGAATGGCGTTAAACCACTTTGGAGTGTGTCGACCAACACTGGGAGGCGAGTTCCGGAGATGAGAATTTGTCGAAAGAAGTCAGGTTATGTTAGATCATCACTCAAGATCCGATGATATTTGCCTTTCGTAAAGTTCTCTAAAGAGTAAGTTCCTGGTTTTTAGGTGTGGCGGTCACCAAACAGAGCAGATTATTGGAATAAGATTTACGGCTTCGGCATGTATGTCACACTGCAAGGAGTAAAGGTCCTCCATATTGTAATGAGAAGTTTAATGCACATATTTTTTCGGTGTTTGAAATCTGTGCAATTTTGAACTCCGTTCCGGAGTGCGGCGAGGCCCTTCTCCGTTACGGAACAGTTACGCACGCGTTTACGGTCAAACTAGATCTGATACCGCTGGGGTGCACCTTTCGTTCTTCTCGGTTTGAACTCTGGATTCAATACCGCTGGAATCCTGGTTTCTTGTCTACTGACTGATCGTGATGATTAGGTCCGCTAGGATGAATCGTCATATATTCTAACTAGTGCATCTGAGGAGTATATCTGAGGCTTCCCACACTCTTGTATGGTGGGAGACTTGGAACATTGCAGGGTCGCGGCCAGCTCTGTCGGCTTAGAGATTCCAAGAGCACTCGGCATCCGCCTGGACACCTACCACATGTTATATCACGTCGAAGTGCTCGACATGACAGACTGTGGGTACTGTGCCTCGACGATTCCAACTTATAACGACTGCGAAGGGGAAATGGTGGAAAGCTGACCCAACGCCCTGTTTGGTCTCTCCCTAAGATGTCTCGTCTGTTGTTCTTCCTAGCAGCTTTCCTCCTTGTACAATCAATCTTTGCAGCTCCTGCACCACCAACATCTAACCGGGGTACAATTGTGTTTCTACGCATCGAAGGAGATAAGGACACCATCTTTGAGAGGCCTATCTTCACTCGAGGTCATGATGTGGAGACGAAGTTAGGTGGCAAACACAAGTGCGATGGAACAAACTTGGATGCGAATCCAACTCCGGGTCCAACGGCCACTAGCGCCCTTGATGATGCTTCTAAGCTACGCCGTTTCCCTTGGGATGGGTAGGATCACCTTTAGTTATCGCCACTGTTAATTTTACATTCATTTTCTCTAGAAAGTTCTTTCCCGAATTCGAAGACTACCTGGTGTCGAACATCGATGGTGTGCTACAAACTCAAGAAAAATTCTGGAATCTCTTCAACAACTACAAATTTGCTGAAGTGGGTGGATGCCAGCTGAGAGTCAGGCTTTTCGACGAAGTTTTGTGGGCATACGCCTCATTCGATGAGCCGGCTCTGAAGCTTACTGGACCAAAGTCTGCCTTTGTGGGTAAGCCAGTAATTCTTACCGTCACAGATGGGAGGAATGGCAGTCCTATACCTGATGCATGGGTGGACGGGGCTAAAAGCGACGAAAATGGTCATGTAACCGTGAAGTTCGACAAAAAAGGGATACATGGAATGAAGGCGAATAAGCCGAATACAATTCGGTCCAACCGTGTCGATATAGTTGTAGTATAGGCAGGTCGCTCGCCCCGAACTTGAATTAATACGATTTAAGCTACAATAGTAATGAATCCTGTGCCACTCGATGCTCCCCTAAATCTTTTTGGGACTAGAAACTTGTGGATCATTGATTGTCCCTCTACAAATCATACAGCAGGCAGCCCACACTTTAAATGCTGCCGAACGAAGGACGTTCGTAGACTCTGCTCGCTACCCTGCGACTATACGACTTGGGACCTCGAAACCTCCACGATTACGTAAGATGGCCGAGTGTCGATGGCGCTAGGTCGGGGTTTATCTTTGCTTTTGCGGTTGAAGACAGTTCTGGATAGACACTATGATTAGGGCAAGATGGCCGAGCGGTCCAAGGCGTGTGACTCAAGCGTAGCTTACCTGCGTTCGCGGGTTTCTCATCATCGTATGATGGCGTGGGTTCAAATCCCACTCTTGTCAACTCTTTTTATTCTTGGCGAGCTTGTCGAGATCGACCAGGAAACAGAGTATAGGTATACAATGTTACAAAAAGACAACCAGGCAGGTACATGGCATCAGCTGCTCAACACATTCTTCCATCTCTCACCTCCTACCTCGCTTAACACCCTCTCTACTTCGCCATGTTCCAAGTTCAACAGCATTTTTCTCTCTCCCTCGGGCTTTCGAAGGACCGCGGCTCCTTCCTCGATTAAAATAGCCCGGGAAGCTAATAGAGAGTCTAGCACTAGAGCCAGCTCGCTAGGTGTTGGCTTCCTGGAGGAGTCGGATTCGGTGGAAAGAATGTCCACGTAGTTGAGGTGTTGATATTGAACCTATAAGAGGGGAAGATATGGGTTTTGCGTCAGTCAACAGAGCGACAACTAGAGATGCGCAGGCGAGGAGTCTCGGATGGATGTATTTGGTATTCAAGAGGTATCAAGAAATTTGGTCACCTCTTCCCACTTGATTTCCTCTACACCTTCCCTTTTGATACATTTCAACAATGAGGCAAGCATCATTCGCTCGTGGAGGCTGCATTCTTGCAGATATCCAGCCGTAGGACTGTTCTGCATCGCTTGGATAACCTCCTTCACGTCAGGCGGCCGGGCAGTACGGCGGTTAGGAAGGACCAATTCCACAGTACGCCTGTAATTTGTCGCATGTCAAATGTGAATACTGTTGAACGAGAGGAAAAGAAACATAGAAGACAAGGGTTTCGACGCACCTACAAATGTCTAGCACGCGCCTAGCGTCGCCGCTGATACTGCTGACTTTCATGGCTGCAAGTTTGATAGCATCTGGGCTTAGGGCTTCTTGAGTTCCCTCGGGAAGACCATCTTTAACGCTATGTAACCGCGCCTGCACTATTTGCTGAAGCTGTGCCGAAGTATATGGCTGGAAGTTAATTCGTATCATGCCTATTCAATCGTTGAATCATTGAGAGCGAAGGAGGTCGAGAATAAGTGACACTTACCTAGTCGACTACGCACACGGCCGCTCATAACACGTTCAGGCAAGTCCATCGTGTTAGCCACGGCAATCACGACCAACTTGCTATTCATCAGCGTTGGCCAATTGAAGAAGTTGTACACAACATCTTGCTTGGCAGTCACCAGCTGATCGAGTTCATCCATGAGCACAACGCTTACGAAAACGCGTTTCAGAAGATCTTATAGATGTGAGATCGAGAGAGAAAGAGGGATATACCAGGCATGAGCTGAAGGCCCCCGTCCGCCACTACCGCCGCTAAAATGCTTAGTGAGGGCTTTCAAGCTCTCTTTGGCTCCAATACGCGCGTGGCCGTATTTCGTCACGTCGTAACCAGACACGCCCTCCCATAGCAGGCTATACGCCGCCGATGGTTCGGGTATCTTGAGACCATTGATTTCGACGTAGGTAAAAGGGTTGGTTTCCTGTGTGCATAAATCTGATATATCTAGCTTTTCGAGTGACGGGAATTGCGAGTACGTACGCTGTTCTCGGCCATACGCTTCAGCTGTCTCACTACAGCGTGAACGGTCGCAGTTTTACCAGTTCCAGGAACACCTGAAATGTCTTTTGGTGGTGATATCAGGCTTGAATGGCCTAAAACAAAAATGGAATCCTTACAAACACAGCCCCCACTTCCTTCTTCCAGCAGCTCACCAACACACCTCAAAACACGATCGAACTCTTCTTCCCTACAGGGTAGCGCATCTGGACGGTTTCCAACATGTAAAACATGCATAGCTCGAAGCCAAGGGTCTTTAGGCAAATGTGAGAGATCGAGGGGCGCATAGTTCAGCGTCAGCGATCGGACAGCGAATTTTCGTCCTTTCTTTGACGGAGATTTTTGAACGTTTTTGTTTCGCTGCTTGAGGATTGCTTTGGAGTGAGGTGTTGGATGGACAACTGTCTTGCTCGTCGTTCTTGATTTACGTGGTGTTGATACTGCTGTCGAAGCCGCCGTAAGTGTCCGTTTAGAAGGAGATTTTGATGCAGCGGTCCCTCGTTTCCGCTTGGGTGTAGCTGGTGCTTGTGGAAATTCATCATCAGCCGTAGACAACTCGTCGGCCTCGCTGTCCATAGACTGGGAAGAACCATCCGACCCAATACCCTCGTCATATTGATCGTCGCTGCCGCCACTGTCCCGGTCGTTTTCGGAATCTGATTCAGCATTCTCTCGATGTCGACGTTTATTGGCCGTTTTACGAGCGGAGGCTGCCGCACGTTTCTTTGCTACATCAACATCCCACATAGATCCGTTTCCCCATAGAGTGTCGGGCTCATCGGGAGGTCTTGTCGACGATGTATTAGCCAAAGTTCGATGATTCTCCCAATTAAAGTCGTAGTAAAGCCCTCGTGAAGGATTCGTCGCCAAGTGACAGTAGAATCCTCGCCCATTATCACTGTCGCCGTCCTCGTCGTCGCCGCTTTCCTCTCCGTAAGTGCGACGGCCCCTCTTCTTGATTGGAGAAACAGCCCATGCTTCAGTACTCTGAAATTCCAACTTAGCAGGCGTCTTGCTAGTGACGTTACAGCGACTAATGATGTTGTCCGGATAGATTGCCTCGCTAGAGGAGGCTAGTGTGTAATATATTTCATCCTAAGTTAGAGTCAGCTCATTCAAAGGAGAACAATATAAACTGAGCTGATTTACCTTTGCGTGGTCACGTTTCGCACGTACATTGGGCAATTCCGACGGGCGCACAAACCAGTGAAGGCGTAGCCTCATCTTGGCAGGATTAGATCGCCATTCTGTCATACCCTTTTTCTTAACCTCCCACATCGCAACAATGACTCCAATGCTCGGAGGACGATGTTGCAGTGATAATACATCTGTTTCCACAAGGACAGTGTCGCCTATCGTATAAGTGGTGATGTCGCTTTGTTCTCCGAGCTTTCGCTTCTTTATGTTCTTTCCTTTATCTCTGAACGGTTTAGAAGCCCTGTTTTTCATTTCAAACGACGAAAAAAAGATAGTTTCCATTTCTCCTTCATCATCGTCGTCGTTGTCATCGCGTTGCTCCGTGTCTTCAAGTAGCAAATCTATATCAGGATTCGTAGAGCGAGTGTACAGTGGTTCGCTAGACCATGCTCTATAGAGCAATGTGTCGCCTCTTGCTCGAGATGGAGTTGCTAATGGTTGATATCTCTTGGACCGTCGAGGAGTTTGTGGAGCGGGTTTGGCCATGAATGAACCCAAATCACGGCGTGACCAAGGATATTGTAAAATCACGAGACTTGTTACGAGCGCGTTAACGCAACGGCATTCGCCGGACTTCCTCTTCGAAATACGACTACCAGGCGTAGACTTCGGCATCTGCTTGCTGAAGTACCTGATACGCAAATTTTCGACTAGTCAATGCTGTGTTCCTGACAGGAAGACGTACACGGAGGGTCTACCTTACCCCACATGCTTCTATGCCTGCGGAGAGAGGGGACCCGCCTTGTGAAAGTGAAATCTGCTAGGAAAAATGAACGAGCTTCGATAGAATAAATTTCCAAGTATCACAGACAGGTATACAAAGTGCTAAACTCAATATGGTGAACCTCATGTATCCGGCAGGTTATCGGCAATGCAGGCTTCCATTCAGGAGCTTGACTCAGGAAACATGTTTCTTGTACAAGATGGTGTTTGTGCGATTCAATACCTCAATATTGAAGGCGTATTTGGCATCTATCTTACGCTGTGTAGAAAGGCAGAATGGAAGTTGGTGCTTGGGTGGATGGCTGAGAAGATTGTGCCTCACTGCATCGACTTATAAGGCCCTTGCAAGGAGGTGGGTACATCAGCTCCGGCGGTGTTGGTCCATTAACTCTGCTTGCCATGACTCGCGCTTTCCTCTTGTCGATCGCCTTCCTTCTCATACCAACATTCCTTGCGGCCCCCAACATACCGCAATCAAACGATCCTATCACTGTACAACTGCGCATTGAAGGAGATAAGGGCACTATCTTCGACGAACCTATACTTACACATGGTCATCTGGTGGATACCAAGTCAGGTGGTATACACCCCTGCGACGGGACGAACAAGACGAATAAAAACCCATTCCCAACAGCAACTAGCGCCCTCGACGATGCTGCAAGGGCCAAAAATTTCACTTGGGACGGGTAAGTTCGTCGAAAGTGTACACGACGTGGGGTTCATAAGTTCTACCCACCCAGGCCATTCTTTACAGAATTTTACGACTACTTGGTGAAAAATATTTCTGACGTTAACCAGAATGTGGACTCGTCCTGGAACCTATATTTGAATTACACACTTGCTCAAGTTGGCGGATGCCAGCTGGAGATCGGACCTACAGATGAGGTTCTGTGGGCATTTGCCCCGGCTTATGCGCCGCCGTTGAAGGTTTCTGGACCCACGCTTACCCTTATCAATCGGGGGACAACATTTACAGTTACAGATGGAAGGACTGGTATACCTGTTGGTAATGCATCCGTGAACGGCCAGCTGACGGACGAGAACGGTAAAGCCACATTGATATTCAAGGATGTCGGGGGACACTCGGTCAGAGCAGAAAAACCCTGCACCATTCGCTCCAATACTCTTCGAGTGGGGGTGATAGTAGGTGGGACCTGCCCTTTTCGAATCAGGCAACGGCTTACAATCGTTTCACGTTAGGATGAACCCTGCTTCGTACATAATCTATTCAACGAGATTATTAAGAAATATACTCACACCATTTATTTATGTCTGGATTCAAATAGTCCGTTCTCCTGTACAAGATTTAAAACGATTATACTTTGTGTTCTAACGGATTCCATTGAATGGCCTCATATTTACGTGGATAGACAACCGACTACGAGGACAGCGTCTGTAGTTGTTAGACTCTGGAGTCTAGTCCTCTCGCGCACCTCAAGTTAGTCATAACAATTCGCGCACGGCCATCACCTAACTCCCCATGAAGGCCTTTAACCTCATTTCCTTTGACAGTTCTAGTACAGTTTTCTAACCCGGTCCTGTCGCGCCACCGCATGCAATGGACACCAGAATGGTCTGTCCTAGTTCTACAGTTTGCTCGACTCGTGTCTCCCAGCAGCAAACGATTCGAGGTTTCGGCTTCATGAAAGAGCACGAAGGGAGTGACAAAATGGCTGACATTAGCGCAATCTGGGCATGTATATAGTTAGCCGTTTCTCGCAGAATTCGTTATTATGTATGTTTATACACAGTCGCTCCAGGTCCATAGAGAATCCTATGTCGCTTCAGTGTGATTTGCCTTCTACATCTTTTTGTCTCGATCTCTGGTTCAACCAGCCAGACCTGTTGGATCGTTGCGTCGGGAAATGAGTCGATGCTACATGCTCGAACAGCCCATATTTAGTTTTCGTGTAACGTTCACTCGCGAGCATTGTCTCTTGCACTTGCGCGCACTATGACTCTATGAGCAAACACCTACCTAGGCTTGCAGCTGGGATAATGTGGGTGCTCTGAGCAGTGGAGAAAAGTATAACTGGGTTCTTGATTGCGTAGTTTTCTTGCCGATTTGGATATGAGCTCGACGGGCTGCATGAGCTGCGTAGATTATATAAACGTCATACGATTCTCCCCACCGTCATTGCCTCGTCGGAAATTGACACCGGATCGGTCACACTTGGATTATCAGATTTTTCTTTCTCCGACAGCTCGTCTGTAATGTCTGCGGTGTCAGCGCAGATGACTATGATACAGACAAGCCCGCCGCCTCTGCGTGATCGAAGGTGTAGCTATGCGTACCATGGAATAGCTACATGCTGCACCTTTAACCACGTACTGTTTACGGATAGTACGTTCAAGAAGCCTCGTGTATACACTTGTAAGTAGTTTTATGAGCACGCCAATTCACCGTTCACGTGTTCAACTCATAATAAAACTACCCAGTACAAAACTAATCCTACAATGTCATTGAAGTTCAGATGAACCATATAACCATTGAGAAACAAAACAAAGACCTATCATGTGAATATGAAGGGTAGTGCTGGAAAAATGACTGATATGTAAGTGAACATCACGATTCCCAAGTTGACAAGGAAACCTACCTTTCTAATGTGCGCTTCCGTCGGAATCAGCGCCGACATCCAAGGGAACCCTGCTTTCCCCTTCTTTAGATTTAGATTCGATCATTTCTTGCCAAATTGGGTATCAAATCGAAGAACTCCTTGTACAAGAAGTATGGCAAAACGTACCAGGGTGCTTCATTTGAAGATGTTTATACAAACTATTGGATAGGTCGAAAGCTTGATTACAGCCAGACTTCCTGCACGAGTACAATAGGGGGTGAACTGTTCTTTTGTGGTTTGAAAACTCGTCTCCGTCAAAGTGTTTTTTGCACCGAGTGCACCAATGTTTTTTATGCACGTTTATTTGATGTCTTCGTAGGTGATTCTTGAGGTTGTAATGTTTGGTACACTCTTCGATGCCGCAGAAGAGAGGTGTGCCTGCGTTTTTTTATGAGCTAACGGCTCAGCTTTCTGCTGATGTTGCCGCAGCTACTCAGTCAAATGCTGATGGCTCACCAGCTGGAATTCGATCCCTCCTCTTCGGAGGTGGTCTGCTGTCTTGGCAAATTTTTGTGAGCTCAAAGGATTAATCGCGCGAGACGTATGGGTAAGACATACTATGCTTGTTTTTATAATGTTTCCACCGACCAGAGGGGGACTGGAAAGTCTTGCGGCATTCGGGGTAGCCGCACACCAACCGCTGCGAAACATCAGATTGTTCGTTCTCTAGTGACTCGGCTTGACGTTGGTTTTGTGATGGCTGAGCTATGTAGCGAGATGATTGAGAGTCGGATAAAGACGAAAGTGGGTTCATTTGCAAACGTTCGCCGTCCTGAGCAGTTACTAGATGCTGACTTGTAATCTGGCCTGTCAGGGGAGTAAAGCGAGACGGCCAAGTAAGAAAATTAGAATCGTCTGGTCTTGAGGTCAATAATTGACTGATTGACGAATCACTTGACGTATGGTAAGGGAACTGAGTGTTTGCTGTATAAGTCGGCGAGCTAGAAAGGGACTTGCGATGCTGCTGTGACTGTATATGAGAATCAGGAAGGTTCTGGTCGTCGCCCTGGCTTTGCGATGTTCCAAACGCATATGGAGGCTCAATGAAAGAGGTAGTTGTAGTGGCTGAAGAAATTACCGCAAGAGAGCCAGGTGAGTTCCGCGTGTCGCTTGATTTCTCAGACCTAGCGTTTGAAACTTGGAACGCGTTCATCCAGCCTGGAGAGGTAGGTGCGCCAGTGGAGGTGGCGGCAAAGCCAGCAAGAAAAAAAGTGAGAACGAAATAGAAGCATTTCATGATGAGAGGCGATTTCAGCCCAGCTGAGAGGTCCATAACTTGCTGAAGGGTATAAACAAGAAAATTCCTGGCGGTAATTGGCTTTATATCGCACAGAATACGGGTGAGTTCCGTTCTGGGATTAAAGGCGTGATATCATAGTAATATGATCATGGGCATGTGTTGATGGTTACTGTATGTACATGCGATACCCTGGATACTGTACTTGAGTAACCCCCACTGGCAGTTAATTAACTAGGCGATAGTTATGTACAAGACACTACAGTTAAGCCAAGATTGACTACGACATCCGAGAAATGAAATGGATCACGACGTAAGTCCAGAGGGTGTGCATCATTGTGCTTGAATTATGAATGTGTGTAGTTATAGATTAAGAGTTAAAATTATTTTACACATCGTAGCTTCTTTGAAGCACAATACCAGTGACCACATTCGTGGGATGGATGATTTATTTGTTTGCGGAATTGACAAATTCTTGGCGAATTGATTGTTAGCTTAGAAGACTTTTTGCACGAGCAGCACGAATACGTACCGGGATGTACTTGGCTATAATGCTGACGCAGGCTTCTGCGATTGGGATAAGCTCTATCACAGTCAGGCTTTTCACACCGGTGCGTGTGAGCCATTTCCTTATGGTTTGAAAATTCGTCTTTACCCTCTGTGTATATTCTGCACGATCTGCACCAAAATTGATGGTGAACAACTTTCTTATGATTTCGCAACCAGTGTAGTGTTAGGTAATCTTTGGCGCAATCTTCAACGTCGCAGTGAAATGGCAAGGTGGCTGTTTTTTCTATTGGTTGTCAACTTGGCTTGTTGCTACTGCTTTGAAGAAAGGCTCACGTTTCCTCTTCCCCCTGGACACTCAAATGTCTTTCCAGAAGAGATATCAGCTCAAAAGACTCCTTGCACAGGCTGTTTACATAGGACATACTGTGTATGTCTCTAAGATGCGTTGTTAGATCATTGGATGACTCGAAGGACTTGCCGCACTTGGGCTGGTCACAATGTAAGTGCTTCAAACTATCAGGCTTTACATTTTCTGACGTCTCCACCAGACGTGGGGATTGTGACTACTGTGGTTCCTGGGTGGATGAAGAAAGCTGAGGAGCAGGTGAAGGAGAAGAGTCAAGTATAGGAATTGATTGGAGGGACAGCGAGCGAGGCGAGTCGGGATCTTTTCCCTTGGAGTGCAGCGTCTGGCTGTTGGGTGCACCATTTGGTCGACGGTAAGGCGACTGAAGATTAGGGGTGGAAGGGAAATTGAAATGTGACTGAGAATGCTGTTGGTTGGGTGGTCTACGAAAGCCTTGCGAGCCTGGAACCCCACTAGGTAAGGTTGATGTGGTATCCGAGGAAAACGGCTCGGAAGGGCTAGGCGAGCTCTGGTTGATGCCCGGCTTCTCTGATCTTAGGTCTGAAACTGGGAATATACTATACTCGCCAAAGGGAGTGACGTGGCCACCAGCGGTAATGAATATAGCGAAGATGAGGTAATAATATTTCATGGCTAGACAGAATCTTGGACTTGCCGGAGTGCTCAGAACCTGCTGAGGGATAGTTACAAAGAGATTTGTGGGTGGATTAGCCTCTACGTCCCCGTGGTTAGCTTTATATGACATCTCTGGTCATGGATACTACGAAATACCAATATCATCAGCTGGCGTTTGACACAGATTCCGCTTGATCCTCTGCTACCCGCTTCTATGTGTTGTGAATATGATTACCACATGATTAGTTATGTAGTTAGAACAACGCGAAACCGAATGCAGGTACAGGAGAGCCCGAAACATATAGCGAAAACATATATTTTATCTTACAGTATAAAATACCTATGTACTTTCTTAACTACCTACGGACACATGTCCTGTGCCAAGCACGACCAAAACTTCAACACTATGGAAGGCATATTCGGGTACTCATACCTTGTGCGGTACTGTAGAATTACTGAAGAGGGGCATGATAGAGTCAATGCCAGTGCGGGTTGAAAAGGCTATTGCTGTATACTCAGTGTTACGACATACCCTGGCATTTGTATCTCTCTATTTGACCTAAGGAGGCAAAAAGTGCCTCTATTCGTCCCTTTCCCTGGCGAAGCTGTTTAGGTTAAATGCGCCGAATTTGGCAATGAAGAACGCACGTGGAAAGCGCGTCCAAAAAGTTATATTCTCATCTGCTAATGGAATGGTCGTTTAGTTTTCTGTTGGGTGGCAGCAGAAGCGGGGAGGAGCATTCACCAAGGGATTCAAGATTCAAACGGAATGCAAACTCAGTGGAGAGGTATCGGAGGATGTGGCGGTGGCTTATATCCTGGACGCGTCTATCCTCTATGCATTTTTAGCAAATCACCGAAAATTTCAGTTTTTCATACCAAGTCATTGGGAGTCGCTGTAACTGCGTGGATTTAAATGAGGTTCTAGTCGTAATTTTACAGAAAAAAAAAAAACAGAAATTTATATTCTACATGCCGTGATAATCACCTGTGGCTACTCTATAATATGATGAGCAAGGGTTTAGTGTTTAGAAATGGAACTGACTTAAAGCTTGTTTTCCTCAGGTACTATAACACCTCCAAGGTTTGAGGCTTGACTGATCCGCCGAGGCCGAGTTCGATGATTGCTCTGCATTTCCTATAGGGTGTAAAATTCGGATGTGTCCATAGGAGGGGATTTGCACATACTCTTATCCTTAACTTTTTGGAACAAACCAGTAGGAATAATCAAGATATTTCCATGTCTGGATCGCATTGGAAAGGCCATCCGAACTGACCTTTTTTTCCTGATCGTATTCCACGTCGCGTATGTTGTTTGCGTGGAGAGGGTTGCATCACTATTAATGCAAAGGGTAAGCATATGTTGACGCCTAGCCCATCTTGGATGGGGTTTGGGCTCTACCTGACGCAGGTAGCTTGTTCGAGGCCGATTGAGACGACTGACTGTTTGTGTGATAAGGTCTATCGTCTCGGAGTAGCGGATCCATGGTTGCCACACGTCGAGGCTCTGGCTTGGGTGGTGAAGTTCGCCTATACGCTCCTATCGTGCGCCTTCGAAGGGGCATGTTGTTTGTCCATTTGTCTGTCATTCAGATCAAAGGTTCCTCTTCATCGCCTACAAGGCATAAAAATTCGAAGCGTGTTGTGTTAAAGCGGGATTGACACATACCTATAGCTTGGGCGAGCTCAGGATGAATGGACTCCGTGAGCCCCTTCGGTTCCCCGACAGTTGAAGAGTAACAAAATCTGTGAAACATATTGTCCCAGGGAAGTTGAACAATATCCGCCGCAAACTGAGACTGTGGCCTAGGTGGTAGTGTTCGCCTGTTGTCTGCCATCGGGACAGTAGTGCTCGTTGCTCGACTGATAAAGCCGGAGTTCGCTCCCCATTTCCTAGAGGATGTAATGCATCAGCATAAAAACAAGAGTGTATTTACACAAGTACCTATATCATGGAAGGGTTTAGGGTAAATGGACGAAATTTGTCAGTAGATGGAGTCATAGTGGCCTATTTAAAGCAGATTCCACCTTCTGCAAAATTTGACTCGTCTGTCTGAAGATGCACACCTATTGACCAAAAATGTAAGTACATATACTCTACAGATTATTTACCTCAGAGAAAACTGCAGACTTACCGGAAAGTGGCAAAGGGTCGGACTCTCTGCGTGCACGAGGAGAGAGTTTTAATACCTGCGCTTGTGTTGACCTAGCTTGTGTCTCGAGCTTAGATTCAAAAAAGCGAGCCCCTTCTCTCCCTCTAGTTGTAAAATGTCCAGGCAATGCAAGAGCCCAGGGACACGCACAAAGAGCCGCTAGGAGAAAGAAAGGCGTGAGAAGCGTGGGCGACATAGAGGAAGTTATTGGAGAGGAAGGGAAAGCGTTATGGTGACTGCTTGATGCATATACTGTATGTATAGCATTAGAACTGTTCCAACAACACGAACAATATCATTACATATTTACCCCATTGCAGTGCCATTCCTTTTGCACACCTCTACTGTCGCGGTGTGGAAGTGACGTGGTAGGAGTGATAAAAGTCACAATAATTTTAAACATTCCTTTTTCAGATCTCAACCTGACGCTACTTTTTATAGCCAAATGATTTTTTTCAGCCTCGTCCAGCCTGAGAGCAGCCAACCTCTTCCGATACTCCGAAGCAAGCCATCTGCTTGCTGAGGGCTGTCCTATTTACGTTTTCAAGGCTAGGAGATTACGGTCACTCACTTCACGAGTCTGTATATTGCCTACGCCTGACACCTACAGTACAAGAGATTACCTACTTTGCTTCATGCGATAATACAATGGCACTGCCATGCTGCTTCGGTCGTTCTCCAAAACCAAAACTTCAACGATTGCAAAATGTCTGTTGAAAACTTGCTCTTTGGTTGGACCTTGTGTCAATATGCGAGCTCGAGAAGGAATTATCCTCTGTGGTGTTCAAATCTACGCCCCCGTTCTCTACTAATGGACGGTGGTGGGGAGCTACAACGAGTGTCAAACTCATACTGCGTTGAAGCAGCCGATAATTTGTTCGTTGTACAGGCCAGTAAATTGTTGGCATGTTGGTATGACATTCGCGTGGGTTCGAATTAGGCTTCAACGACAGTCTCATTTAACCAGTTATGTCCGTCAATATTCTAATCCAAAGAGAATTTGGTCGTTCGGTACGTAAAGCCCTTCAAATGATTTAACGCTCAGCCATCTCGATAGTCACACCTCGGTTGATGGGGATCGCTTTCCTGTATGATGTAAATTAAAAATGGGTATACAAGACAGAGGTTAAATGAGTACTCTTTCGAACGCGACCTGTTCGAAATAAACAGGGATATGAAGCAACTGTCAACACTTGTTAGATACTAGAGAGAGATTAAGCTTCACCCGATCTAGAAATTGTCTCTGGTTCTCTCGTAAGCGGCAAATGAGGATATATTCTCGGAAGTGGAACATCTGGGAGGTCGTCAGAGGATGTTAACAATATCGCTTGGGAGCGTTTGGGAGCCATTCTGGGCCGTTTTCTAGGCGGAGGTGCTAGTTCTTGCGTCGACGAGGGCAGATGTTGCATAGACCCTACTGTAAGATATGAGGTCTTTACGCGTATTGAATCCCAAATTGGTGCTTACCTATTATATGAAAAGGCCGGAGATGAATGGTCAGTGTCTGCTCGAAAACATATATACTAAAAATTTAGTTTTACCTCTGAACACCGGTCCACCTGCTTGATCTGCCCCTATCGGCGAAGGGTGTAAGCAAACACGCCTTGCACAGTGTTACTCCTGGGGAAGGGGAAATAAACCTACTTGGCTCGTCACGCATTTCGCCATCTTCAAGTTCATCTGTATATTCAGTAAGTCTATGAGTCCTATAGTGCGGAATTTGCAAATTGGAGTGACTTACTGGTTGCTGTACGGGTCCTCGGTAAGTCTTCCAACGTTAGATGGGCGAGGGGCAACTTTTTCGGTGAAAGTAGGGTATGTGACGAAGGACGAGATTCCCCGCGTCCTTGTGGTGAAGCGGCTCGCGATTTAGATGCCTCCTCCGATACACTTCGCTTCTCGAGTCTAGATCCCAAATTACGTGGATCGATACCCAGACCGCCTCCGGTCTGAGTCAAAAAAGGTATGGCAGAAACGCATGAAGTAAGAAGTACCACCAGAGGAAAAACGCGCATAATGGTCGTAAGCTAGGTAAATGAAACAAGGGCTCGAAACCTCGCTGAGAAAAGAATACAACGGTAATGAAAGACCAGTGTTGGATTTGGGGATGATAAGGGAAGACCAGCTTCTCTGGGAGTAAAATGTGAAAAAGTTTCTCGGGCTGATGAGGACTTATATACACCGACAGATGTGCTAATGTTATTGAGATAATTATAAGGCTTTGCAGATGCCAAGGCAACGAACTAATTTGTTGGATTGAATCATCAATGCCAGCCGGTACCCGACACTTATGCTTTGAACTTTTGATTTCAGACGTCGAAGCTAATCAGAGGAGCTAGTAGCGAAAACTCACTGCGTTGAGGTATTTCCTTAGGCCTTTCTGGGCCCGTGTGTTAGCTCTTGATTGGTGCTCTTAGCGTTCAGCGCCAGTTCAGCACCGGGCTTCCCGATATTCATCAGGTATGGTGCAAGAATCGGGTAGGAGCGGGGGTGATGCATTATGGCATCAGACTAAACATACAGTAATCAACAGTTAGCGTTGTTGTCGTTGTGTTGTCGCTTTGCATCGTTGTACCGTTTCGAGCAAAGAGAGTGGGAGCATAGAGAGGCTACGCAAAGAAAGTTGCTCAGCTTTTTTTTTTTTTATGTGACTGGGATTCAATCAAGTCAATAGCTGAATTATCTACGAAGCGCTTATAACCCCCTGAAACAAAACGAGACGTCGAAGGACGCATAGAATGTATTGAATTCCCAGTACAGTTGAGCCTCAAGGAACATACCTAATATTGTCAAGGACTCTTATTACAGTGACAATTTGGCGTTGACTACTTGTGTCAGCCAAGTTTGAGCACATTTGCAGTTATCGCTGTAAGCCTGCAGGACGAGCTAAGCATGATGCTTGAAGTATGCCCGAGCGAGTTGTTGGCACTCAGTGGGAGCCCGTGGCGCATATAATGAGAATGAAATACAAGAGGTTGCGAACGGTAGGATTTGGAAGAAGGGATTTGGAACTCATTTCGAGGCTGATAACTGGAGAGAGTGACGAGCTCGTCGAGTCGATGGAATATCAAGTTCACAATACCACAATCATCGACATTCAGGAGGCTTTTCGCCCAAGCAAAGTACAAATAATCCATTTTTGCACCTCGTATTCGCGTGCTCCTATCATCTTAATTGATCTGAGCTACTGTGATGGGTTCTCATGATTATACTCGTCATACAGTCGGAGTCGGTTCACGGCAATGCCTTCGTCTTCCTGTCTCCTCCAGCCTGTTCGTATCACTAGCACTAGCTTTGTTGGATTATCGATACACCATTCATCGCTCATTACACAAGGTAAGCAGGTGGAACTGTTCGACATCCGTTTTCAGATTTCAGATTTCACTCTACAACAGTTTTATATAACCAAACATTTCCATTGTAAGAGGGATCCCGGTGCGACTGTGGAATATGAAATGGACAATGATTTTAAAAAGGAAGTCAAGACGCACGCTGAGCACTGCCTATTTACAATAAACAGGTGCCAGGTTCGTTGGCACTTGTGAATGTATGTTAGAGTATGAAACTTCACCTTTGTCCGCTCCGCTCGATGACTTCTAGCGCCATTCTGAATCTATGGATAGGAGTGTGTCGTTCAGTAGAGTGAACGAATGTCAACTCGAATCCTACCTGAACGAGGGCGTGGACTTGCGCGTTGAGTACCTACAGTATAGACATGATTCGGGATGAAACATGGCAATGTCAGTGTACGTTCAGCTAGATGATTGCTTGGGGCTCTATGTTACCTCTTACGGGATGTGAATTGTATCTCCTAGGGCCTCCTCCTGTTGGCTGAGAGTGTAAGCGTGCACACCTTGGCATGAAGCGAACATACGTTGTACACTACGTTCGTTCTCTAGTTTCTCTGCAATCAGGGAGGGTCATGAGCTCCCGCAAACTGAGAGCGGTGGACTAGAGTGACCTATTGTTGGTTCATGTGAAGATGCATAACCATCGTGCTCTGAGTTAAGCTCTGTCACTGAGGCAGATGGTGAATCCTTGGATTTCGGTGGTGCGAACATGGGCTCCGGTTCCTCTGTATATCAAATCACGCTATGAGTCCTGTAGTCTGGTAGAGATAGATTGGACTGATGTTTGCGTGCCTGTTGGACCTGATTGGCTGGGGAAGGTGTTTTCCATCGAGGTAGATAGCGAAAGACCAGATGCCCTGCTAATGTATTGGCTTCCACTCTTCGAAGATGGATCTCGTGCCTCGAATCTAGATGCTAAGTCACCAGAAATGGGTTCCAGACTTCCATTTATCTCAGTCGGAAAAGGTAAGGCAAGGATACAGGTAGACGCGACGAGCGCCACTAGGAGGGAAACATGCATAGCGACCGTCGTAAGCTGTGTGGAGGTAGGATTTCGAGGAAGGGAGAAAATTGGTTTTGAAAGACCAGGTATGAGAGTGAAAAAGTGATACTGATGGGAAGACCAGCTTCCACCGAAAGGCGAGAGCGAAATGTGGGCTGCTTAAAAAACGTCAATGGATGCATTACTGTATATTTGAGATAATCAAATTGCCCCGCAGATGCCAAGGCAACAGCATAGCCAATGCTCCCAAATTTTACAATTTCATATAGCTTAATGCTGTGATGGAGATGATGTAGTATCGAAAACTAAAAGACAGTCGGCCCGGGGTTAGGTACTTTCGTACATGATCTAGAGGTAGCGTGCCTTGGTGACATTTTCCTCGGGGGTACGACTGGCTACCTGCTCAGCCACTCAGCACGGCTTAAACGGGAAGTGCGGGATGCTTTTTCATATCAGTGGACTTTAGATATGTTGTCAAGATAATAGTAATGGCTGTGCGCAAGGGACGGTCACCAGAGAAAACGTGAAACCAACTCGATTTGCCTACAAAATCAGGGGCAGATGGCAACCTCCGCCTGATAGGGAAGATAGGGGAATATCTAGTCCTAAAGATAAGGTTACCCGTGTGTATCATCCCTGACTTGTTAAGCCTCGTAGAAAATTTGCGCCCATGCTTCTGATTCTGCCGAAACTATTGCACCGGCCTCCCCACTGTCACTTCATCACTGACATGCTGCCTAGGCAATATTCTATGCTGATATACTGCAACCTCTGAGTGACTCTGATTAGCGGTGGACTGCAGAGTCGTTTTGAATTTTTAATATCACTCGCTTGCGATCTTCGTTTTGTCATCAGCAGCAGAGTGATTGAGTAAGAGGACGACCACTCTCAAAGTAATGCACTGCATACGTGTAACGGTGAAACTTGAGTACGTAGACAGATCTTCTGTGTCGTCGTATAATTGATACTTCAGTAGTCTTCTACTTTGGGTGATCGCACCTCCTTTCTCGACCTATTGATCCTTCGGTGATTTGAACCATGTGTCTTCTTCCATCAGATTCTCCTTTTTGATTCCAGTGTCGATCAAAAATGGCTGTAGCTCATAAACCGGAACAATCAGTAGCCTCATGTCATCGGTGTCTCTCTTGGGCCATATCAGGTAGACTCGCATGGGTGTTTTAAGCATTGTATCAGGTAAGACCCAGAGTGCGCGTTCCCGGAAATGATTCTCGGAGATGAGCCTGTGTCGAAGAGATATGGCTGACTGTTTCCGGTTATTGTAGTGCAACTCGAGAGCGTGGGGTGCATAAACATAGGTATCACCCAATATTAAATGTCCAATCTTGTTTGGCAGTGATGTCTCTGGAACCAAATGATTTGAAAGTCGATGAAACACCTTGAAACTATTGGGACCCCAAGTGTGGTAATAAAACCCACAGTTGAAGAAGCCTGTGATAACTGTGAGCCAAAATCAGCTTCATTCTGAGTCTGATATTACAATTTAAGCATGTACCCTTGTTTACTGCAGGCTCCTAAAACCATATGCCGCGACCTGCGCTCATGAGGCTGTGATTATCTTATCACCTGCGGTGATGTTTGGCAAGCCAAACAATATAATCTAACAGCCCAACGAGCGCAGCGAGCGGCTGGCACTTTTTCCACTTAGTCAGCGGAGATATCATTGATCCCAACATCTGACAACTCTTAACGCACTTCCCTTTGTAGATTACATCTCATGCCATTGACATTATGTTGCACTACTCTGCGATGAGAGACTACT